>LPNX010141655.1:30605-153977 GCA_001517045.1 Pseudotsuga menziesii
TAATTAAATTTCAATTTTCCTTCCAAACTCGACAATTTATTGTTCAGTAGGGGCATGATCATAGAACAATCTAATGGAAGTAGAAGTTGCATCAGCCAAAAGGGTTGCATGTAGAAGTGATAGGTGGAAGAAGAAGCATCAACCGTATCCGTGCGTGCGTTTGATTTTTAACGGTAGCATGCAATCATCCAAGTAGATTTCTGATATTAAAAGTTACAATTCTACA
Organism: Pseudotsuga menziesii; assembly: GCA_001517045.1. NCBI lineage: Eukaryota > Viridiplantae > Streptophyta > Pinopsida > Pinales > Pinaceae > Pseudotsuga > Pseudotsuga menziesii. The sequence continues at coordinate 30,832 of LPNX010141655.1, forward strand.
GTGAAATAGAGAAATGCAGTTCTAAGTTGCTATAATGCCTATCTGCAACTATGTATTCAAAATCAATTCCCCTTGATTTCCCAAGGGGTAAGAGTGTCCCTGTAGAATTTGATGTATTCTTCTTGGATGTCAAGATTTTATTATAATTCAGGTTGGCTTTATTTACAAGAGAAAAATGGTTTGATTACTTTACTATACTAAGTATATGACGAAGGGAATGAAACAGCAGAGCTCGGTACAAAAATGCCCATATAGAAGCTTGTCCACCAGCAACATGAACACATACAATGCAGAATTGGTTTGTGGATGCATATAATGCAGGTGATGACAAAGAACTCATATATGAAATTCATGACAGAATGAGAATTTAGAGAAATTAATAACTATATTTTAATGCTTACCAGGAATATAGATGGCCCTCAACTGATAAACACTCAAGATGGAAATTGGATCAAATTGGATCTCGACATTATATGGAAAAGACTTCTATGCAAAGTTGTATTGTAGCAAAGGATGCCTAGAATTGTTGTAGGTGCTCCAAAGTAAGGCCCATAGAAAAAGAGTGTCCAAGCTACACGTTTCAGCCCTAATGCACAGCTCTTGTGTAATCTCTTGTTTTTCATGTATTATTCCATCCCTAATGCACAACTCTCATGTAAATCTCTTGTTCTTCAAGTATATCTCTTTGTTCTTCAAGTATAGAGCATTTCTTTATAATAACAAGACGGATGCCACTACAATTACCCATTTGGATCATCATGAAATTTACAATGGGTTTATATAACATTGGAAAAAAAATGATTAACTCAACTAATCAACCATAGCACTAAGTATATAAAATCGCTATACTATATAAAATATATTATTTCATTCATATATGTGCCATGGTTTATTGGCATGAATAATACAAGTGTCTAATGCATGCACCTATTTGTGGTTTGATAAAATTACATGTGTCTCAATACCAAAACTAACTGATCACCATCCAATGTCCGTATACAATGCCACACATTATATCAACTTAGTATGTATCAATGCCTGTATGCCAAAATCGCTACATTATATAAAATTTATTATTTAATTATATAATCTATTATTTAATCAATACATGTGTCATGGTTTACGTGCAGCTTACAAGTTTTGGCTTGAATAGCAATAAGCTTACAAGTGTCTAATGCATGCACCCATCTATGGTTACATAAAATTACATCCACCGAAATTTACCTTTAGTCTGCTGAAAATTCAAAGCACCATAACAAAATCATCTGAATTGAAAAAAATGAGAAAATTCGGTTTTAAACCCAAAAATCCTGGCACCGAATTCAATACTTAGAAAATACCCTGATTGTTCTCTAGGCCACTTTAGGCTAGGGTTTGATGGATAGATTTCCTTCATGGATTATCCACAGAATGCAGGTACTAAAAGATGCAATCAGGTACAGCTTCTATACCTTATTTTTGCAATTTGATTGAATTTTGTTGAAGAATGTAGTTAGGTATAACTTCTATACTTTTTTTTTTACAATGTGATAGAATTTCACTAAATTGGTTAGGGTTTCCATCCGACTTCGTGCGAACCCTCTTCTACTCCTCCTGCACGCAATTCCCACCGTAGTTCTAGTTGCACAGTGTGCAAACTGGTGGATGCTTGGGTGTGGCTTCAATGGGTGGCTCGGCCTCCTGATGAGTGGGCCCCGTTGTATAAATGAGGCAGTATATATATAGGCTAAAAGAACAGGTTGGTTGGTAGAGAATGAATAGTCTAAGTGCCCAAGCCCTTTCAATTTCAGTGGTAAGGCAGTATTAATTAAATCAGAGCAGTTCTAACTATCCATGCTACACTAAAACCGAGTTGTTCTACTGCGCCAAGAGTGGGGGAGAATTTGTGCGGTGCTGTGACATCCAGCATGATAGTTGATTCACAAGGATAGTGTTTTCCCAGATCAAAGGGGTTGGGGTTGTTAGTCCTGCTCAAGCATGAGCCAGCTTAACAACATATATAGCTACTTTAATTTTCATATTTGATAGTCCCTTGACTTGGTGTGAGAGCTGCAAAGTACGGAAACATTGATATATTTCGACACAAAGGAAGGGTTTGACTCACCTATTGGATGCTTTCTCTAGGCGGCCTCCCAAAAACATGGCCCTATCTCACCCCTAGTTTTGGTATATTTGTTTTTCTCTCCTATGTGTAAATATGGCCATGGTCACGCCTGGGAAAATCAGACTAAGCATGTAGTCATCCTTCATGATGGTGGGGGAAGACTTAAGAAACAGACTAATTTGGTGCTGACTCGCATTTGTTGGGCAAGTGAGAGATATAATGTCTCGTCATTTGGCAAAGTCCATAAGCAAGCACGCAAACCCCATGGTTTTTCCAGGCTTCTTACACGATACTGAAACATACGGAAAAACATACATTGGTTCCAAGAGGACATCGGGTAAAGGAGAATTTTGCCTGTTTGGATCATAACAACTCTTAGACCAGGATCTAAGTCATAGCCCTCACAACCCAAAATGCATACAATTTATTTCAACGTTTTGGATAAAGATTTATTTACTAAAGGGTTAATTGGCATTGGGAGAAGGAGAAGCTTTATGATCGAAAGTTTTTATGCTTGTAAGCTCAAATTAATATTTAAATACCGAGTAATCCAATGACTAAGTGGACAATGTTTTTAGATTTTTTTTAATCATATTTTCCCAAAATTCAGCTGGAAAAGTTAGAATCGCACATGTAAAGCCTGTTGTCTAAATATTCTAGAATTTCAACTTTATGTTAGAAGATTTTTAAACTATAGTTGCAGATTGCTAAATTGAGTACAGACTCCCAAGAATATGAAGAATTAAAATTAGATTAAGTAAGATTGAAAGATGATAATTTATTAATGTAAAAAAAAATTGTAAAATAAAGGTCAATATGACTGCCCAATACATCAATTCCGGGCTCCTAGCAAAGCAAGTTTTAAAAAAAAACAATGTACTCTATTTATGATTATTTTTAATTCCCTGTAGTTTATTATTCTTCACATCTTCCAAAGGCAAAGATTTACCCTGGAAAAACTTATCCATCCATCTTGTCCTTATTCTTGATCCTCTGAGATCCTAAGATAGATTCCTATATATGTTTTACAATTTAGACATCACGTATGGCAGAGTCTCTGAGGCATTGAGGAGAAAATTTACAAAATTGAGATCCAAGTTTAGATGATACAGTCATAGTAGTGCTCATCTGAAAAGATGTGTATTATTTATACCTGGACGGTCAAATTGGTAGCTTGGAAAGGACCGCTTAAGTTGATAGGCTTGAGAAGATATTTTTCATTTCTTATCCTATATTGGTTCATTTCATTTCTTAGTGTTCGACATCCTCTCAAAATGGCTACAAGTTGCTGCTTCCCACCACCATCCCCAGTGGCAAATAGGCGAGCAATAGAGCAGTTTGGATTCATAGTCTGCCATGTAGCGCATCCCATCACCATGAATGAAAAGCAGTCGGTTCCAAGAACACTACAAGTAACCTAATCCCTACTTTAACTATACGCAGGATTGTGTGGTTCCTGGCCTTGATTTGTATGCTAATGCTCCTATTTGGACCAGGTGGAAGAGATAAAAAACAAACTGGAGTATAGCCATGGGATCCCTATTAGCAAGGAGCATATACTTTAAGGGGGCAAACAACTAGAGGACATGATTATTCTTCATGAGCATCCTGACATGCTCGACACCAAGGAAACGCTTAATGATCTACCACATTATTATTAATATTCTTCTTATTTAATGAAATTGGGACCATCAATGAAAAGGATTTGGTTCCAAGAACACTACAAGTAACGTAATCCCTGCTTTAACTATGTAGGATTGTGTGGTTCCTGGCCTTGATATGTATCCTACTGCTTTCCCCGACTAGAAGAAGTTGGATCGTAGTCCACATGTCGAGAGTGGGTTGTTCCTGGCGGTTCTAAACAACCATACCAGTATGGCTTGAGTCAATATGATTGGGATTGAGGTTAACCTAAGGTTTTTATCTCAATTGTTGATGCCAAATAATTTTACCCTCTATCATGTTCGTGAAGTAGATATCCGCATGGGGTTCTCTTGCAGGTTGTGTGGTTGGGGCAGTAGGTAGCATTGTCCCCACCTAGGATCAAAATCCATGACCATATATGACACCTACATTTCAGCAATGAAAAAAAGTAGTTATCAACGCTAAGCATTTCAGTAATGGAAAAAAAGTAGTTATCAACCCTAAGCACTGATAGATGTAACTGTAAGTTATGTTCTCCAAACATGAAGAACTTGAAGTACCTGGAATTAGGTATTATTTAATCGACAAATGTAGTGAAGGTATCTTTATACCAATTGGATGTTTATATTCTAAAATCTGGGGTTTAGTTTGTAGGTATATTTATACTAATAGGTGTTTATATTTTAAAAATTGGGGTCTAGATTTCAAATTCAAAATAGACAATTATAAGAAACAAATATATATATATAAAATAATTGGGTAGCTATGTATGAATAAATTTGGCGATTAGCTAGGCTATAATTTCTCTCTAGTCAGGTGCTCCTTCAAGGACTTGAAATGGTGTGTCTATTAGAGCTCAATATCATAATTGGTGCAAATTCAGACTCACTTTCACAGCCTTTTCTGATTAAATGAATGACAGCTAATCATGAAGAAATTACAAAGGTAAAGAGCTAAATATTGAAATTTTCACAGAGAAATATTGAAATTTTCACAGAGAAATTTGATTTACAGTATATATAAAAAGAGAGAGAAATTCGATTTTCAAAAAGGTGCAAACTGTGAAACTTAAATTTCAGGCAACATTTGGATTTTCATTGGCACATGATAGATAGGAAAACTATTAATGGACTGCAATTTGGGCATCTCTATGCAACCGGGTAATTTGATATTGAGTAAGCTTGATATACATGGAAATTTAAATTTCAAGGCGTGTTAGGGTTTTCTAAGAAGTGTGGCGCAGGTCTTCAGAAATATTTAATTTCGTTCTGTATCTGCAAGATTTCATGTAATAAAACAAATATCTGAAGATGAAATTGAAAATGACGGATTTGGGATAGTTGGAGGCATGCCAATGGGATTTCACTGGTCCAGCTAGGGTTTGCAGGAATAAGTTCTAGTAGTTATGGTGCTTAGATTGTTGTTTTCAATTATAAGAACTTTTCGACATGTCAGTTCACAACGGAAATTTGATTCTTTCTTTGAATGCAACAATGCCCTCCCTTGTTCAAAGGTCATGCCTAGGGAAACCTATTAATTAAGTTGATTTGAGAACTTGTCGCAGAAGAGCGAGGGGTTTAGAACAGTTACATAATCAGTTTTTTGGTATTCCAGTAAGGAAGTTTCAATCTTGGCATTTAATTTCTTTTAAGAAAAAATTGCATTGAACATAAAAAACAGAAAAGAGAATAGAGTATATTTATAAATAAAAAAAGAAGAGAGATTAAAATAAAACCAGAGAAGAGAAAAAAAAACAAAAAAGAGAATAGAATACATTTGCAGTAACAAGCAACTAACTTTGCCCTACAAGTAACTAATTTTTCCCAAGAAAATAGAATAGAGTATATTTACACCAACAAGCAACTAATTTTGCCCAACTCTACATAGGTGTTGCGTTATGAAAGAAAATGAACATAAAAATTGGGGATCTTTCCAGCAACAAAGAAATGAAAACAGAAGACAAGCATCGATATTTTATTTAAGGAAATGATAAATCATAATCAAGAGCGGAAAAACTAGAAAGGCTATAGAATTTACAGAGGGGGAAATTAGAAAGGCTATAGAAATTAAAGAGGGTTCAGCTTTTGATTTCATACCTGAAAAGTTTTATTCCAAAGCTGTGAGCTATATTCCAACGCCACAATTGTTCTCTAGCAAGCGTTTATCCCAACACTCCAATTGTTTCTCCTCTAGCAAGCATTTGTCTTCGACACCAGGATGACCTTTGGGACTTAAACTAAGTGAAAAAGCTAGCACTGACCGGGATAGTAACTCAGTGAACCGCAGGGACTTGCACTGAGGGGCATAGTAATCTTAGGGAACCACGACGACAGTAAACTAACTGAACAAGCTAGCAGTAAACTAGTAAACCCTGGGGATAGTGATATAAAGGATAAGAAGATGTTAACAAAACAGCCACAGTAGACTAACTGAACAAGCGAGCAGCAAACCAGTAAGCCACAGGGATAGTGATAAAAGGATAAGCAATAAACCAGCCACAAGGATAGTGATAAAAGGATAAGAAGATGTCAATGAAGAGTATAACTATGGATATGATAATAGGATATTAAATCATAAATATAAATATAACGAAAAGGATTTAGGTAAACAAAAAAAATACATTAAAAATACAACACCGATCATATCAAAATTTGGAATTTAATATCCATTACCAAATCAAATCTTATCGAATTTAGAGGGAATCAAAAGTGTAAATAAAGAGCCATCAAATTCTTTAATTCAATTCATTTAAATCAAATCTTATCAAATCTTGACCCGAATCAAAAGTGTAAGTGAAGAGCCATCAAATTAATTAATTCAATTCATTTAAAGCAAATCTTGACGAATTTGGAGGGAATTAAAAGTGTAAGATCATATCCACTCAAAGTTTTAAAGTAATATACTCAAAGTTTTTTATTATTATTTTAATATTCAATTTAGTTTTATAATATTAATAGGTAAATGAAATCTTGACAAATTTCCAGAGAATTAAAAGTATGCCAAGTAATATTATTCTCCCCACTTTTCCCATTGATGGTTTAGCAAAGCCTAGGTATAATCAATGCTCCATTGGTATTTGTAAAATAATAGGTACAGAGAACATGCTCACATAGCCTAGGTATAATCAATGAGCCTAGGTACAAAGCTACTTTGATATTTGTAAATAATTAATATAATTAATGCTTATGATTTGAGAATTATTTTTAAATAAAATACATTTATATTTTTTTTTTTTTTAACTAATTGTCACTTCCAAGCAGGGTTATTTGGTCAAATCAAACCTAACAACCAATAAAAAAAATAGTAATTTTTAATTTCAAAAATGAAAAATATATTTTATTATTTTTTAAAATTAAAATTAATAGTTATTTTTAACAAAACATTATAAAATAACTATAAAACCTTCAAAAATTAATAGAAAGAAAATAAAGTTTCACAGCTGATCATTGCTATAATCCCTGCCTTGGCGAGGACTAATAAAGTGGAAGCAAAAAATGTGATGGTGAATTGTTGGGCACATGTTCAACCACCTACTCACTTATCAAATGATGAAACCTCATGAGTGGCAAGAAAGACAAAATAATAATAATAAAGAGCAAAGAGGAGCGTTGTTATTTGGGACTGTTGAAGTGAGTACACCTGACATTCTGACTACCACCAAGAAAAAGAAACCACTCTGACACACTGTTAAAATGGAAGGAAGCAGAAAGAAGAGGGGATTGCCTTCTGACTACCACCAAGAAAAAGAAACCACTCTGACACACTGTTAAAAAGGAAGGGCCAAGGCAGCAGAAAGAAAAGCGGCTTGCTTTGGTGGATGGTGGCAGACAGGGCAGGAATTTGATGGATAAATTGTTTGTTCAGAGGTGATTTGCCTGTTAAATATGGTCTAAAAAAACTATTAAAATCGTCAAAATAGATTATAAAGTTGTTAAAACCTTTAAATTTATAAAGGATTGTTTTGTTTTCAAATTCCTGCATTAGTAGCAAATTGTTTTGGTTTCAAATTCCTACACTGGTGACAGAGACTTTGGTTTGTTTACATGACAAACTGATCACAGAGCCATGATACTTTGAACTGGTCATGGCCTAGATGGCCATGATACCATGATACTTTGTAATTTTATTTTTATTTTTTTTTCCCAACCGTGAGAACTCTCCATGCCGCCCAGCTTATTGCACAACGTGGATACCAAACTCATGGGCCCACAGCCAGCCTTAAGTCCCGGTAGGCTGCAACGAGAGTACAGCCACTTTGTAATTTTATTTATTAGCAGATAAAGAAATAAACTGAGCATTACCATTGACAACTGGTTTTCCCAATTGAGTTTATAGGGTTAAAAAAAATCTGTTTTATGGGGTGTGTGAAATTGTTGTGTAGATTCATTCCATTGTTGTTTGGATTCCTTTAATTGCTGGTTTTAAATGTTTTGGTATTGGATTCCAGTGTGTTTGCCCTTCAATCTTGACTGCAAGACGACGTGTATTCTTGTGAGCCATGTCATTTGGATGGCCACAGTGGATAGGTTGCTTCAGACCTCTCATCTAAGAGCCAGGTGGAGTCGTTGCCATTTTTTTTTTCAGACCCTGCGTGTAATTCACTAGAAATTAACACTTTATTGTTTTGTTGGCCGTTGGCATTGCTGGTGAAAAGCCATACACGCACTTGTAAACTTGGAGTCCACGATTTACAGTAGTTTCCATGCATTGAGTTGATTGATGGACTCCTAAGTTTTGTATGCCTGTTTTTTGGCAGGAGTATATAGCTCAATCCTCGTTCAGTTGATTGCTGACCTCCAATCAAAAATACAAAGTTGGCATCAAATGTTTTTATAGTCAAAGCCTCATACCAAATTGAATGTGATTTACACTTTGCTTCTGGTTCAATCATAAAAAGTTGTTTGTGAAGTTTACCTTAATTAAAAAGCAACATAGATATTTTTATAAATAAGGTACCTAATTTTATAAATAACACATGAAAAAAATATATATATTTTTATAAATAAGGTAGCAAGACAGCAAGTGGGTAGATATAATGAGTCAATAGTAATCTTTATGGTTCATTAGCAGCTCCATTTTGGAAGGTTTAATATATTCTACGATGTTTGTTGATGAAGTTTCAAGTTCGGGTGTACAGTCGTTTTTTTTTTTAATACAAACGGGTAAATTTATTATTAAAATGGAGAAGCAGGTATGTTTTGGCAAACGCTAATCAACCAATTACAAGTATCTAGAAGTAGAAAGACTATACCGAGGCTTACAATTGAATAGAACTACTAACAAATAAACAACTAGTTACAACTGGGAGAAAGTCCATTATGGAATAGGATGAAACACGCTTGGTTTTCCATCAATATTGAGAATTCCTTGTGGAAGGAGGCATCCTTTGTTTGCTAGGGAGTCTGCCAATTTGTTTAACCCCCGAAGAATATGATAAGATTCCACACGGTCAAAGCATTTCAAAGTTGTCTTAATTCTCTGCAAAATTACGTTCATGAGAGAGTTGTTGAAGGTGATTATTGTATTAAGAGTTTTCACCAACATCTCGGAGTCACCAAAAAAATTTATTGACTTGAACCCTTTTCCTTTTGCAAGCTGAATTGCCATAAGTAAACTATAGCATTCAGCCTAATTGTTCGTCAACGAACCGAGACCCCAACTGAAGCTGAGATGAATTAATCTGCCAAGGAAGAATATGACACCACCAGCGTCGGAGACACCGAGGTTCCCTTTGGATGCTCCATCAAAAAATATAGTAGCTGAAACAGAGCACATCAGCTTTTCCTTTAAAGCATCTTCAGTTCCACGAAACTTCCAGTGCAAGGATTAAGACAGTTTTAGGAAGTGCAATTTGTTTCCAGAAACAATTGAAGCAGAGCCCATCCTCGATGGAGCCAAGAGGGAAGCCAATGGAGCCGAGAGGGAGGCCATTGAGCAACCTGTGGATTCAGCGAATCATTTTTTAGAATTATGTACAGCAAGCTAAATAGAGGGGGTCGTTTCATTAAAAATACAATTGTTCCTAATCAGCCACAGCGCCCACCAAGAGTAATTTAAAATTGAGTACCAATGAAAATGCAATAAGGTTGAGGAAGCTTTCAGAGGTCGGCTGACATGCCATCCCAGGTAGAGGGCCGGAACTGACGACTGAATTGTGATAGAGAAATTCATATCCTAAAGTATTAGTTCCTAGAATTTTCTGGAGAATACACAATCAACTAGAAGGTGATCTACGGTTTCAAGAGCAGAATTGCATAAGCAGCAACGGAAGGGACCGTTAAAGCCCCATTTAGCAAGGTTATCTTCTGTCAACAGCTTGTTTTTTAAAGCCAGCCACACAAAAAAAATCACCTTTGGCATACAATGAGAAGCCCAAACAGATTTCCATATAATTGGAGGAAAAATAAAGCTCTGAGGAGATTGAAGAACTCTAAATCCTTTAGCAGCTGTGTAAACACCATCTTTTCCCCAACCACAAGAATCTTTCAAGGAGTAATGAATAGAAGCCATACCAGAGAGAGATAAAAGCAGCAAGTGATATTGAGATTTTAGGCGAACTGGTAAATCTGGAATAGACCAACCTACCCAGTTCCCTAAACTATCCCAAAGGCATATGTCAGCCAAATGAAGAAGGCCCTTATTTGAAGCCCAGTTCATAATCTCTGATAGAGAAGATTTCACATGCCCCAATTTTGCAAAAATAATATTATCTTATTTGATTTTATTTAAGACATTATGTTAAATTTTATGCTAAGTTGTAATTGATGACTCAGCAGAGTCAAGGATATTGAATGTAATTCTGAATATTTTAATTATAAATAAATAGAAGTGGAGACAACAGCTTAGGACAGCTGTTAAAAGAGTGTTTACTGGTCAAGTTGGTGGAGAAGACTGAGTGGAGAGCAAACAGACAAGTGGCAGTATCCTCAAACCTCTTCCAACTGTTGCAGGTGGCAACCTCCCTACATTTGGGGTCATGATACCCCAAGAAAGCGGGATCAGAGCAGGTGGCTCAATTAATGACAACTGACCCAGAAGACCTAGGAAATCTTTATAAAAATGCCCATTGAAGAGAGCCGAGGCTGCTCATTTTTCTAGAGAAGTATTCATTCAGGTGAATGTACTTCAAAGAAATTCAATGGTGAGGGAATTTGTGGAAAGAGTTTGAGGGGTTAACTGCAAAGTGATCTAGTGTAGCTTTTCAACTGAAGGATCTTACTACTGAGTGCAGTGTGATTGTTGAGTCATTGGACTAGTCTATTGTTTGCTTGCTCCACCAGTTCTCAACCAAGGAGACCAAGAACAGGCTCGGGGGTCTTGAGGAGACAATGTTTGAGCGTTGTCCAGGAGTTGGTAGGGAGGAACGGCCTCCTAACGCTGTTGTTGTCCAGCTTAATCAGGTGCTACAGTCTTTTTGTTTTACTATGTTAGATGGTTAAATATGAATCTGACTAATTAATGAATGTTAAATGTTTAGTTATGAACTATTAGAGTTAGTAATCTTTTAGTATATTGAAAGAATGAATCTAAAATAGATGGAAAATAATTCTAACCTGTGTTTTTCCACATCTGGAAGGACCAGACCGTACTCCAGCACAGGCAGAGTATTTAAATTAGATGAAAAAATTGAGAAGAAACTGAAATGAATAGATGTAAAATACATTTCATAATAGCAAAGAAATGTATTGCAGTATTTAGGTTATTATCAAAAGGACCAATAACCTGATTACCTATGTTCTTTGTTTATGTAAATGTGTTGTTAATGAAATAGCAGTATTCCATTACAAATAGAAGATTTATTATGTTAAGGGAATACACTAGTAGTTAATATGTCATGTTTATACTCAGTATTTTATACTTTTATTTTCAAATTAAAATATGCAGGAAGATAACAGAGTGTGTTATATATTTATTTTCCTTATGCTTATTTGATATCCAGTTGCTTATGCAGTAAAAAGAATATAGTTAAAACTACCTTGTTTGCATTCAAGTTCATTAAAGATATAACTATTATCCATATAGCTTAATCACTAATAATAGTAACTACACTAAGTCTAACATTACTAATAATCAAGTAGTGTAATACTAAGTATTTAAAATAACTAATTTTTAAAAGAACAAACTAAGTACATAGTTTATGTACATCTTACCCAAGAATTCTAATAACCCCTAACTGTAATTTATTACATAAAACAAGCAGAATATGAGTATAATTTAATAAATGAAATACATATCTATGTAAGAACTGATTTTGAAATTATCGACGACAGGTCATACCTGCAAAAGAAAAACTATAGGGTTGAAACCCTAGTCTAAAAATACTTTTGCTTCTAATCAAAGCAACCAAGTTATAATCCATTGGTTGGATCATTATATACCAGCATAAACAAATAAACTGTTACTGACTAGTCACAGTCCTTATAACCAATAAATGAATAGAATACAAATTTTAGAAACCCCATTATACACTAATAATAATATTTACTCAAAATAATATTTGTTTTACAAGTAGCAGAGCTCACTTAACAAAATTAAAAGAATTCTTTAACCAGGGTTTGATTCGAAGAAAACCCTAGCTCATAATTCTTAGCAAATAACAAAATTTATAAATTATATCATGACTGAATGACAGTCCAAAAACCATTAACAATAGTCTAATGCAAATAATAAACAGTATATATTTATTACACAGTCGAATAGGGTAATAACCCTAAGTACACAGAGTCATATAAATAACATTAAGGTAAACTAAGTCCGAGCTCGAAGGGAAACCCTTATGTTTTCAAAGGAAACTGTGTATTACGTGACAGGCCGAAAAGGCTTAAACTTAAACAAAATACAAAAACCAGCTTAAAAGCCAGTGCACCCATGTCATTACATAGGGTTTCATTAAACGAACACTATCAAAATTTATATTTACAGCAAGGTAAAATCCGTTCTTTTAACCAAGAAGAGATCTTTACAAGTCACGGCATTGTGTCGGAGTCACCCTACTGAAAGCAAGGGTTTAAAATCAAAAACCAAAACTAGTAAACTAAAGAACAACGACCCACGACTGGGTAACCACCATGCCGTAACTTCTTCCAACTGGAAACTTCCCCTAAGGTCTGAACAAGCAGGGAGAACCATTTTGTAACCGGGGCTTACCCATATACTGAATTCCAGTCCCTTTGAGAGGTGATTCATGTCCTTTTCTTGTTAAGGCGAGCTATCCCTGCAAAATGGAAACCAAAGTTCAATTAAAAATTTGTTATAGAATTGAAGACTATAAATAAAATCTAGTAAAAAACTCTAAAACATTTACATCACCTGTAAGTGGAGATTATGGAGCCACGAAGGAACAACAGCACCACAACCAGCGTAACAAGAAGCCAAACTCCCATAATCGCAGGTGACAGAGACGAAGGGGGCTCACGATACAAGCTACACTGTCAACAGGAGCAAGAGCAAGCCTGGCAACGGCCACGAAAGAGTTCAACACCAGATAGATGACACCAACAGAGCTACACTACCTTACGACAGTTCAGGGTAAGTAAGAAGAAAAACGAATGAGAGATGTATGTCTCTCCAACCACCACACTTAAGTGGTAGTGTTCGATTCCACAAACAACGAAGCTGGAGCTGAACACAGGTGTGCCCTCATGGCTGCAACAAACCAAACGTAACAGAGACCAAACCCTCGGCAAAACAATGAAGAGCTAGGGTTGCAGTGAATACTTTTAAATCATGTAATGCATAGTGAGGAAGGTTCCACGTGCCCCCTTAAATTATCAGTCACCAAGTGGGTCGAGTTCTATAGTCTGTAGGGTGCTGGCAAGACCAAATCATTGTTAATAATATGCTCAATGATCAACAACAATATCATTATACACCAACTACAAAGATAATATATATATCATTGATAATCATCATTCAATAATGCTAGAGTATTTATAACTTAGGGTATCGATAAACTTTTGGTGATTGTAAAAATCGTGAACATGTGTTAATAATAAACCCAAGCTTACATGGTATTAAATAAATTGGTACTTGTAATCAATGGAAATTATCAAATGAATTAATACAACTAAGAGGAGATCCTTAGTAGGGTATGAACTTATAAGTGCAAGTAATAGAGTTTCATAATAATCATTGATTCTATTATTATAGTGATGAACTATGTTTTAGAGTTAATCCATATAAAAACTCTAACGACGATGAATTAGCTCATAATTCAACATTAGATATATTTAAAGTATTTTCTTCACTCTAGAATAGGTTCTTAAGAAGTCTATAATATTAGAGTAACTTCAAGAGAAGTCGTAATCCGTATTTCTTCATGAGTAAATAAAGCTCAAAATGATTTCATTTAAGGTTGTTAGTCGTAATAGTGAAAGACAGTGAAATCATCTAAGTATACTGGTGGTATAACACTTACTTAAAAAATAATTAAGATGATATCGTATTATCATCACATTATTAAGACATGAAGAAGTTGGACAAATAGAAGTCACTTAATGATGACAATTATACTTTTGGACGACTGTAAATGCAATGCAGTATAATCTGATAACTTCCTCCACTAAGCTACTTAAAGAGAAGTCAAGAGTTTTGTGTAACATATTTCGCATAGGGCCTTAGGTCTGTTTGTTAACTTAAACAGTCTTGAAAATTTATATCGACAATAGTAATAAACTATTGTTACAGTGAGAGTGCTAATATACTAAATCTTGGACTCTATTAAGGACTGGATTAGCTTAAAGTAATGATGGGAAGTAGTTTAAATCTAAGTAATAGTCATTCTTATAATAGTCCATCAATAGTGTAAAGACATTAATCATATTGACATGCTATTAAAATACTGATATAGTCATAATGCAATTAAAGAGAAGGTGTTTTACCTCATAGAATCCTTGAATTTAAGCAAGCCAAATTTTACACTAGCAGTATTTTCTATGCTAATTGAAGCATATATGGTTAACGCCTTAATAAAATTTTACTGGATCAAAAATTTACCTGTTCAGCCTGTAAAGAGCCAGAAATCCAGATATGTTAGCAATCGCTAAGTAAGCCTCAGCTAGAAAATGACTCCTCACCTACTTGACATTCAAACTATCAATAGAGCTAAATATTTGATTGCAGATTACTTACATCATATATCAAAATTAAAACAACATTAAGTTATATGTGTTAAAGTTAAATGGTTACTTTTATTTTTCTGTTTCATTTCTTATATTAACTGCAACTGTAAACATTTTATGTTATCTCAAAATTTTAAATTTTTGTGAAAATTTGGGGTTTTGACAGAAGAGACAGAGGAAAGAGGTGGGTTCCCGAAGATTTTGTCCTCCCATAGGAGTATTCTTTTCCCATTACCTAGAATTCGAAATAACTGCTTATTAAATAATTCAAAACCTTTTCTACATGAATTCCAAATAGCAGAGCCCGTTGAGGTATTTATATAGGAGAGATTTCTTAGTGAACCGTCTTTGATATATTTCTTTAAAAAAATCTTGCTTACGGGATGGTGTTTATCCACAAAAAGTTGCCATAGAAGCTTGCCACTCAGTGCCAGATAAGCAAGGCCAGGGTCCCTGATTTGAAGACCACTGCTGAGAATGGCCTCTTAAGATCTTCCCAATTTACCAAATGCAACTTGTTTAGACCACCTTTACCACCCGACCAGAGAAAGTCACGCAACAATTTAGAAATCTAAGCAGAAATACTCTTAGGAGCTAGCAGCAATGAGGACTGGAAAATAGGATAAGCTGAGAGAACAGCCTTAATCAAGATCAGTTTCCCAGCTTTATTTAGCCACTGACCACCCCAGAAAGATATTTTTGCCTTTATCTTTGCCAGAACTTCAAGTCAAAGAGAGGGAGGCGACAGACCAAGGGTTAAAGGAAGGCCTAAATACTTGATCTTATCCCATTTTTCGAAACCAGGGAAGCCCAAGAAACCTGAAATTCGAAGAAATTCCAAGGGTTCAACATTCCAACCGTAAACAGCACTCTTGACTTTATTTATCAAGGTACCAGAGGAAAGGCAATATTTTAAAAGAGTATCATAAAAGGCTCAGACAGTAATCAAGGAGGCCCCTCCTAGGAGTAGGGATTCATCTACAAAAAGAGCATGATTGATTGGGTCCACTCCCCTGGCAATCTTGATACCCGGAATAACTCCAACTTCCTTGTCAGCGGTCAGTTTTTTGCTAAGAGTTTCGGCCATCAACATATAGAGGAAGGGGGACATCGGGCAGCCTTGACGAAGACCTATGGAAGCTTTGAAGAAGTCCGTAGGTCTCTCATTAACTAATGGAGCTAACCAAGGTCCATCAATGCAAGCTTTAATCAAACTTACAAACTCTGAACAAAAACCAAATGAGAGCAAAATAGCATAGAGGAAGGGAAGCTTAACTCTATCAAAAGCATTCTTCATGTCCAACTTAATTAGCATACCTTTCTCTCTCCTTTGGAAGCTTGAATGGAGAGCTTCCTGCACCTGTATAACATTGTCCACTAAGTGTCTTCCTTTCACAAATCCACCCTGGAGAGGAGAAATCAACTTGCCTAACAATAGCTTAAATCTATTGGCTAGGATTTTGGCTAGGATCTTATAGGAAACATTACACAAAGAGATAGGACGGAATCTATCAAAGGAAGAAGGATTAACTTCCTTGGGGATGAGGGCAAGAAATGAAGAGTTGGTACACCCTCCCACTTTCACTTTTCTTTGAAAGGCAAACACCATACGAACCAAGTCTAATTTGATGATGGGCCAGCAAGATTTATAGAAGTGAGCAGAGAAACCATCTGGCCCTAGAGCCTTGCCAGACTCCATAGCCCAGATGGTATCAAAAATTTCCTGTTCGGTAAAGGACTTCATTAAATCATAATTGTCCGCATCATTAACCAGAGAAGGGATGTTCTCCAACAATTCAGTAGAAACTTCCTTATCAGTGATACCATCATCCTGGAAAAGAAGCTGATAATGCTTAGTAGCATGGAGTTTTAACTAATCTTGGCCTTTACCAAAGACTCCATCTCCTATAGCAATTTCAGATATGTGGTTGTGGGACAATCTGGACCTGCATTGTCTATGAAAATAAGCAGTATTCTTATCGCCGGCCTTAAGCCAGAGACACCGAGACTTCAACCTGAGGTGCTCTTCTTCATGTCTTAAAGATTGAGTAGTGGTAGCCTAAGCTAATTTCTCCACCACTAAGTGAGCTGTGGAGATGTCAATGTCTTCCACACCCATTTGAATTTCAGCTAAAGCAGAAACCTGCACAACCCTGGAGTTCGTAGGGGACGGGGAGGGAATTTTGATCCACTGCTTCAACGTGAGTTTTGTATTTTTCAGTTTTTGCTCCCAGACAAAGCTGGGAGATCCAACTATGTACTGGGACCAGGCTTGGGAAACCACTTCAAAGAACCCCACTCTATCGATCTAGAGGGGGTTGTATCTAAAAGGAATTGGCCCCAATTCCTCTTCTCTTTCAAACACCAAAGAGAACGGATGGTGGTCCGATGTTAGTTTCGGAAAAATTTTGGTTGAGACAATGGATTGCCCATCAATTAGAGAACTGCTGACAAGAAATCGATCAAGTCTGGTTGATATATTTGCAGCACCTGCTTTATGGTTGGACCAAGTGAAACAGCCAGACTTTGGTTTAGGATCATTCAAATCCCAATTTGAAATAATCTCCTCCACAAAACCGAGCATGAAATCTCTGCCGCACTGCCCACCTTTTATTTCATTAGGAGACAAAGAGATATTAAGATCACCTACTAATACTAGATTAACTGGAGAATTGACCTCCAGAAATTATGAAATCGATTTCCAACAAATTTGTTTTTCATTGTAGTTGACAGGCACGTAGATATTGAACAGGGATATTGAAATCTTACTGGCAGCGTGAAGGAGTTCTGTGAAAATCCAATGTTGGGTGGAAAAAACCTTTTTTAAATGAAATTTATCTTCACACCATAAGGAGGCCAATCCCTCACAGGTGCCTCTAGCACTTATTTCTTTGCCAAAGTTTAGCTTCCACTTATTTTTACTTAAAAGAAGGAGTACCTCCTCATCAACCTTGGTCTCTTGGAGTAAGAGAATGTTTGAAGGGACCATTTTCAAAAGGTCACTTACAGCATTAGCCTTAAATGGGTTCCCCAGGCCCCTACAATTCCAAGAGACTAGAAGCATTACTTGCTTGGGTTTGAGGGAGTGACTGCTCCCTTTGGAGGCCTGGTTCTCTTATTCCTCCTGTAGGACATTTCGATGGTGGACTGGCTTCCTTGAGTCTTAAGTCTCTCAACCTCTTCTTCCCAAAGCTCCTTCTTAGATTTCCTACCCCCCTTTTTAGATAGTTGTTCAATGGAGTTTTCATCCGAGGAATCAGAACTCTCAGTCGGTTTCTTTCGAGCAATATCAGGATAAGAAGGGGGAGATGAGTCCCCAACAGGAAGAGGAGGATCTCCATCCCTTAGAGGAGTCGAATGAATAGGGCCAGTCTCTACATAATCCATCTCATTTCCATCTAATTGTTGGACTTCACCTTCTTCTATATCTGGGGAACTGAGGACAGCAAAATGATTGGAAGGCCCAATAAAGGAAACCAGAGGCTTCTCAACATTAGCCACTATTTTGCCTTCTTTGAACTTCTTTTTGGGTCCTGGGTTGGTATTTCCTACTTTCTGAACAAGATTCCACTGCTCATTTTTCTCATTAGCATTATTCTCTTCTCCTTTTTTTTACAATTTCGGGCAAAATGTCCATAACCATGACAGAATCTGCATTTAAAAGGAATTTGTTCGTAATCCAACTCCTGGATATAAGACCACTCAGCAAATGTTAGATTGATTGCCTCCGGAAGGCCAGTCTCTAAGTCAACTTCCACGCATATTCTCGCACAAGAAAATTGATCTTTTGGTTCAGCCCTGTCAATGTGTTTACCTAGCTTGTTCCTGATAGCTTCAAGGAAGGCTGAGTTCCAACAGTGCAGAGGGAGATGAGGTAACCTGACCCAAACAGGAACTGCAGAAGGAACGTCCTATGTGGGGTCAAAGTCTATTGTCCATTTATTCAAGTAAAGTCCCTAAGGGCCCATGAAGTATGGACCGTTCTGGAATATAATATCACGATCTTCTGCGGAGTCAAATACAAAAACGTAGTAACCTCTCCCAACAAAATGGTTACGAATGCCATCAGATACTAGTGGCCGCCAGTTCCTCTGCACCCACTCGTCAATGGCCTTTGGAGAATGCCAAAGACCAGTAAACTGCCCAATTAACCCACATTCAGCTAGATTTAGAGCCGAACGACAAGTTTTCTCAATTGGGAGTTCAACAGAAGGTATGTCCACTTTCTTGACAAACTTCTGAGCAGTCCTGCCTTTCCTCTTGCCACTAGAAGCTATCAATTTATTGAAAGCCTCTAAGTCTGGAGGAAGAGGCAGGGGAAGCTCCCCACAGGACATCAGACCACCAACAAAGGTAGATCAAACCTCCTCCAAAGACAATAGAACTTGACAAGGTTCTAGCACAGGATTGCACTAAGGTCGAGACACGGGATGACCCAGAAATCTGTACAGTCATTTTCAAAGTTTAAAGAATTCCAAGTTGTAGTTGAAAGTTAAAATCCGAAGTGAGAAGAAGAAGAAGGTGATGGGAATACAGACCCATTTGCAAATTCCATGACATCCACAAGTTTCTGGTATGTTTTTACAATCAATAAAACAGTGTGACAAAGGAGAAATAATAGAATCATTGTAGGAATATCAAGGAGCTATAAGGAAATTTTCTATAACATTTATATTAGATTGGAATAGTCTATGCTTAAATATATTTACTCAATAAAAATCCAACTATGGCATTAAGAAAATGCCAATTTGTAGTAGTAAAAAACTATAGATTTATCTCTCTCGGATGCTAGTGACCAAGTGGAGCAAGATCCACTTGCAAATGGAAACATAGAGAACAAAGGTGAGGAGGATGTGTTAAGTGTGGGATCACAGGCTGGCGATTGAAAGAGGGCTTAAATGCAATCGTGCGAGCGTGTTTATTTAATGAAGCAGGCAGAGAAGAGGGAATGTTTCATTTATATCATCTAGGACATAATGACAGGAGATGGTAGAGGAAGGACGTCAAGTATGAACCAAATCTATGGTGAGGTACAATTCAATCATGAGAATTGGATCCATAATGAGGTTTGACAAAGGATTTACTGAGGTTTTTTGGTGTCTGGCCTTTAATGACAACCCAAATGCTTTGATAAGGCTTTTGGTGGAGGACACTTGTGAGAATGTATTTACGACAATATTTTATGGCAAGGATTTCGATGCCATAGCAAGAGATGTTCAGGAGAAGGGTCATAGTGAATCGCTAGTGGAGAATAAGAGTACGAGTTTTCTTGTCTTCCTAAGAATGGAGATGGCTCCCCTCCAACATATGCGTAGTCGTCATGGGGGAAGAGGCCGAGGAGAGAAGAGCTCAGTGGAGGCGGACTTGGTGCAAGAGTATATGGAATCCATTCCCTCGCACATCGATGAGACCATCACGTCGATGGAGGGCTAAGAGATGTAGGCATTGGTGGAGAGAAGGGAATAGATGCAGTTCTAAGTCCATATTGGGTGTTGAGGAAAATCTTGGCTAGAACAATGATGGAACGAGAGAGCTTTGGAGACTTGGTAGCCCAGATATTCAGAAATGTGGAGGACATGCTAAGAAATATAGTGGACATGGAGGGAGCACAGGATGTTACAACATATCCTTTTAAATGCGGCCCGGATCCCACCAATTCTCCAACACCATCTACAGTTCATGCATCGTCAGTCCACATGGTAGAGGACCCGGGACCCTAACTAGCGGCGGGCCCATTGTAACTAGTAATTGCTCCAAAAGGTGCAATAAAAGGCCGAAGAAAAATTGAATATATATACATAAATTGAATTGAAGAGCAATATCTCATCCTAGAATACATGCACAGACAAACCAACCTAAAAAAACACTTCTTCCTTGAAAAACAATATTTCTTGATGTTTGAATATAGATGATTATCATGCTTAAAGTCATAAATATTGTAAATTTATATTTACAATAATATTTGTAAACAATGTTCTCTTAGTTTGTAAGAACATACTTACAATAATATTAATATTTGTAGACAATGTTCTCTTAGTTTGTAAGAACATACATGAATAGATAAATGTTCTTGTATATTTATATTGAAAAGTTAGAGAAGCAAAAATAAATGTTAAATTTCAACATGTTCACACTTCACACTCTATGGTAATTTATGTAATGTGAAAATGAAGTTGTTATCTATGATACTTGGTAATAGTTTTTTTTTCTCATTCAGACAGATTGAGTAATATATGAGTTTTGACTACTCTTTTTGTATGTAGCTAGTGTTTTTTTACAGTTTTAAGCAAATTCTTTTGATATGATGGTAAAGTTGTCTTTTTAGCCTTGAAAAAAATAAACATTAAAATTCAACACTTTTGATACATTATAATGTTTTATAAATAGTACATGATAAAATTACTTTAAAAATGTAAGTATATTTGATTTTGTATATTCATATTGAAAATGTACATTATCCTCAACATTTTTTAAAGACTAAAAACTTTCTAAATAATACATGGTAGACATACTTAAAAATTATAAGTCTATTTGATTTTATTTTGAAGTCTACACATAAGTAGAGTATTTGATTTTAAATTCCCTAATATTAAAGTGTTATTCTATTTTGTAATGAGCATTTATGACCATTCTTACCCACTTTTCACTTCAAAATGTAATTTGTATTTTAGAGGAGGAATGCACAAGGTTTTGACCATTAATTGAATTTACACTTGTAATGAAAGCATGAATTTACGCAAATTTTTGTTGAAGTTATTGCAATTGTTACTTTTTTTATCATAAGTGGTAGAAATGGAGCAATCATGATATCCGTTCAGGATGTACCAAAATTATTTTTGAAGAATGCATCAATTTCTCCAATCCTTAAGGCAACTCCCTTTTGAACTCGTCTTCTTAACCCTGTCAAACCATTATAATTGCAGAGATGTAACAATCTCCCTTTCCACCGTCAATTGAAAAGATCCATCTCCTCCTCACGATCACCAAATATATTCCTTTCAGAATCCACTCTTAATCGTTCTTTAAAGCCTTTAACTAATATTTTAATGGTCTTAAAGGTTGTTCGACAACTTCTTTATTATTTCCTAAAAACATTCTACTTGTTACATAACCCTCATATATGGAATAACACATTCGTAATATAAGTTAAAATATAATAATAATAGTATTACTTTATAGAATATATCCATGTGCATTTATTTAAATTACTTGATATTTTCTTTAATGTGGAAGATATATATATATATATAATAATTTAATATTTTATCCTAGCACTTAGAGACAATATTTATATAAAGTTAAACACTTTTTAGCATTAAAAAAAAATTCTCTCTTTTTGTTTGTCTTTTATATATTTATTAGGAGATTCCCCACTTTTATATAAAATTAACTATTATGATAACCTTTAAATAGGAATTTATCAACGTCCCATGCCTAAATTAACTAAATTAAGATAATTATTTATAGTGAACTATCACTTACTTTAACTTAGGTCTAACATTACTTACAGATATAAACTGGTTTTATAGTTAAACTGTAAAAATTAATAATTATTATTATATTCAAATACTTAGTCTTTTTTCTAAAATGCTATAAAAATTTAGGATAAGTTTCACCTTTTTTCATCTCTATAAAAATTAATAATTATTATTATATTCAAATACCGAGTCCTTTTTCTAAAATGCTATAAAAATTTAGGATAAGTTTCACCTTTTTTCATCGCCTAACAGTGTTGTATATTCATTTTCTAAATTCCTTTTTAGACCGAGGCTTTCTCTAAGATCTTTTCATTTGCTCTTGCTGATCTACTTGCATTTAACTTATGCATTCTAAGTTTGAAACCAGTCATCTACAAACAATGCTATTTACAATAATGATTTACACTCTTGTTGCCAATACCAACTAAAATAATCTGAAGGTGATTTATTTTTGTGTTATGTCACATTAGTAAAACGATTTTGTTTTATTCAAACTGCAGGAAACACAGGATTCAACAACATAGGTTTATGTGTAAATGTATTTTTTATTTTTCAAGGAAATGACAAGTTCATTAGAACTGCAGGAAACATAGGATTCAACAACATAGAATTATGTGTAAATGTATTTTTTATTTTTTAAAGAAATGACAAGTTCATTTCCGTTTTTCATGTACTAACAACATTTTTGTGACTCACATTCCGACTTGTACTAAGCTTAGCGACCTATATATTTGGCGAAAAGGAAAAATATAGAAATGATAGTCATTCTAGTTTATGAAGATTTACAACATGTTCTTGCTTAAGAGAGAGAAGGAACTTCATTTAATCAACTCTAGTGGAAGCGTCGTTTGCTTATAGTCATCCGAGCCTCGCAAGGGTATGCTCTTCTTACAGAGAGTGGCCTTCCCAATTTTTTCACCAATCCCAGCTCTTTAATGACTGGCTTCCTTCCTATTTGTATGGTATGAAAGGGAAAATACTCATAGCAGTTGTAGAAAGGGAAAATACTTATATTAATTGAATGGGAGATCATTACTGGAATCATCTATTGGATATTAGGTTAGAAAGAAAGGAGAAGAAAAATCTCCTTCATGAAGAGAAGGTGTTGCAGGATAAGCGTAAGTGGATCAGTGCAAGATACATGTACCATTGCCATAAATAAATGTCACAAAACCCGAGAGTTGTACCTTCCACCACGTGAACCTTCCAACACGTGTCATGTTTTTATTGATCAATGGATGACCATAAGAGGTACAGGGTTTTTCAAACCCGACCTCAGAGAAAGAAGGCCTTCAGCCTAATTATGTCTTCTCTAACTCTAGTTTTGTGTGATTGTGTATTGTTTTGGCTTTCGTTTTAATGGATTTAATTCGAGGGGGATGAATCTATGTAATATGTTGAGTATTGGTATAGGAAGGGGGTTTTTTATTTCATTGGAAATATGTTGCAGTCATGTTTGTAATGGGAAGGGAAGCCCAACTTAGTGTGGGAATGGGAAGGAAAATGTTTCAGGTTTTTTTGGGTTTGAATGATGAACTCTAGTCTCCTCTTTGGATTGACTTTTTTTGTAAAACTACGTATATTTTAATTTGTGTACAGTAATAGAAAGTTCTCTCAGCTTACTAAAAAACTATAAATTTATCTTAAAAATTTGGATATAAACTAAAATGTTGAAATATATCTACTCAATAAAAAATTAACTTAAATGCCATGATAAATATATCTACTTAAGTGCCCTGATGTGATTCTATGCTAGAAATGGCCAAAGTGAAGTTTGAGTACACGAAGAAGCTTGGTGTTCTCCAGATCGAGGTTCCTTCCAAAGGGAAGTGATGAGTCTGTGAGCCTTTCTGACATGGTGGTAGGTGGGGCCTCTCATGGTCAGATGTAAGTGCAGAGCCTTTCTGACATGGTGGTAGGTGGGGCCTCCAATGGTCAGATGTAAGTGCAGGGCCTTTCCCCGGATGGTAGATGGTGTGAACTACCATGCCGGTGGATGTAAATGTTGGGCCTTTACCCGGATGGTAGATGGTGTGTCCTACCATTCCAATGGATGTAAGCGTTGGGCCTTTCCGACATGGTGGAAGGTTGGGCCTCCCATGGTCGAATATAAGTGTTGAGACCTACATCCAGCATGAAAAAGGGCTGGCTCTATAGAGGAATACCTTGCAAAGGGAAAGGCCTACATCCAGCATGAAAAAGGGTTGGCTCTGTAGAACTACATCCAGGATGAAAAAGGGCTGGCTCTATAGAGGAAGACCTTGCAGAGGGCAAGGCCTACATCCAGCATGAAAAAGGGTTGGCTCTGTAGAACTACATCTAGCATGAAAAAGGGTTGGCTCTGTAGTGGAAATCCTTGCAGAGGAAAGGTACTGCATCCAGCATGAAAAAGGGTTGCCTCTGTAGTGGAAATCCTTGCAGAGGCAAGGTACTGCATCCAGCATGAAAAAGGGTTGGCTCTGTAGTGGAAATCCTTGTAGAGGCAAGGTACTTCATTCGGCATGAAAAAGGGTTGGCTCTGTAGTGGAAATCCTTGCAGAGTCAAGGTACTACATCCAGTATGAAAAAGGGTTGGCTCTGTAGTGGAAATCCTTGCAGAGGCAAGGTACTGCATCCAGCATGAAAAATGGTTGGCTTTGTAGTGGAAATCCTTGCAAAGGCAAGGTACTACATCCAGCATGAAAAAAGGGTTGGCTTTGTAGTGGAAATCCTTGCAGAGGCAAGGTACTGCATCCAACATGAAAAAGCGTTGGATCTATAGTAGAAATACTTACAGAGACAAGGTACTGCATCCAGCATGAAAAAGGGTTGGATCTGTTGATAAATACCTACATGGAGGCTAGGCCTACATCCAGCATGAAAAAGGGTAGGCTCTGTAGAACTTCCTATGACGAGTAGAATTGAGAGATAGCACCAATTTCTCAAGATAGCGGGAGCAGTGATGATGATGATGATCTAGCTTTGATTATGATCCAGCTTTGGTGATGATTCAGCTTTGATGATGATCCAGTGATGAAGACTTGTGTTGATGAACTGTTTCAAGAGAATACATTCCTAGTTAAGAGGGAGTGTTGATGTATTTGTCACTTCGGAATGTATTCACTTGTATATTTCTTATTGTATTTCATTATACCCCGACGAAGATGTTTGCTCCTCCGATCGGGAGAGTCATTAATATAATAAAGTCATGTAAATTCATTGAGGTTAACCCTCTATTGTAAGTCGGGGAGATAGTCCCCACAATTGAGTTGAGGTTAACCCTCTGTTGTAAGTCGGGCCAATAGTCCCCACAGTTGAGGGGTATTAGGGTTATTAGACTCTCCTAGTGAGGTCGGCCCTGTAAGAGTAAAAGTCAAGTGGAAAACAAGTATAAATAGAGAGTGAGACTCTCTATTTGGTACACACACACTCAACTGTAACACATGAGTGGGAGAAGAGGAGTTCGCACAAGTGAGAGAGAGAACAGTTGTCGAAGATCATCTTTGTGTTTTTGGGTTTTACTTTTGCTATTGGTGCTCATTCTATCTCTGAGGAAGTTGCGGGGTTTTCTCCTTTATGGTTTCCCCGAGTAAAACTTTTTGTGTCTCTTGTCTCTTGTGATTATTGTTGTGCATGTTATTCTCTCAGGTAAGATCCTAGATCATATTGATTAAATGATAAAAATCTGACAAGAAAAACATCATTTGTTTAAGGCTAGTATGGACATTGTTATTATTATAGCAATTTTGTTGATCCCTACTTCCTTGACATGTTATGTTTATAAGTTAGTTATAGGCATAGAACAACATATATAATTTTGAATCAAACATAATACTCCCACTTTTGGCCTCTTGAAAGGCAATGGAATTTTGTTGACCCATTGTGGACATAGTTTCCCTTCTGACAAGCTACAATGGGGATGATTGTATCTTTTACTATATAGTATTAATCGAACATTTCTAATAGATTGCCAAAAATATTGTCCTCGTGATTACAAGAAATAACTCAAAATAAATAAACTAAATGATGAGTTTGGTTAGTTGCAAAAAACAAACCTTTGAAACTAGAAGTTTTGATCTTACTTCATTCTTCTCAACGAACAAAAAGGTATGAACAATAGATCACAACATTTTCCCATCTCAAATTAGATATATATACATGAGATATTATGAAATATTAAAAAAATGTTTCATTACAAGTTAGTGCCAACTACTATTTAAATGACGAAAAAGGTGTTAGCACTTTATGACTCAAATCCAGTAGATGCAACATAACTAGCAGTCAGCTATGATACGAACAAAAAGGCATTTCTCACTTTTAGTTTGTAACGCTTTCATTTTTGCATTAAGAATGTGAGACTAATTAGCTTCAAAAATATGAAAGTGGCTTACATCTAGTTTAATTTTAATACTAACAAAAATGCTTTTCTCACTTTTAGGTTGTAATGCTTTCATTTTTTTGTTATGAATGTGAGACCATGCTTCAAACATACGATAGTGGCAAGTACATCTAGTTCAATTTTACTCCATGCTTCTTCCAATGTTGTCTTTTAAAGCCTTTGTGGGAGTGTGAATAACTAAGTAATCAATACAATTAATGGTTTCCACCCAAAAATGAGGACTTAATCACTTAGATTGGATCATACATTTTGTCATTTCTTTTAATGGGAGATTCTTTCTCTCAACAATGTCAAGTTAGTTGTGGTGTCTATGGAACAATATGTTCCATCAAAATGACATATGCAATGCAGTAAGTTGTAAAATCATTGGTAACATATCTGTCTCCATTATATGTTCTTAACTTCTAAAGTTGATGTCCAGATTATTTTTTCTACGAAGCCTTTGTAGGCTAAAAACATGTCAAAAACCTTGCACTTAAGTTTTAAGAAATAAACCCATGTTAATATGGAGAATTCATCAATGAAGATTAAATACTCGAACTAAGATAAAGAAACAGAGGAAAGTGGACCACACAAATCACTATGAACAAATTATAAGGGATCGAAGCATGCCAAGAGGTACATTTGTTAAAGCTGTCTCGATGATGTTTGTTGAGTACACAACTAGAACAAACACCGTCTCTACAAAAAATGAGAAGACCAATCACCATATTTTGACTACATAATTATTGCAATGAGCGATAGTTTAGATAACCAAACCACTCATGCCAGTTTTCTCAAGTCAACAATATAAGTAATAAAAACTTATGGAAGAGATGATGACCCAAAGTTGTCAAATATGTATAACCTATTATTATTATCGACAATTCAAGTTGTTAGGACATGCTTAGGATCTTTTAAATCCTTGATTATAACTTCGTGAGGCAAAAACATTGTTGCTTTACATTCACCTAAATGAGTGATTTGATATACTAATAGAAGGTTGCAAGAAAGATTTGGAATTCATAGTACATCATTAAAATGATCATCAATTGTTCTAGGCCCTACACTGTTAAGAAATATATCATCACTAGCAGATATAAGTTTGGTGTTACATTTATTAAGAGCGTAAAAAATGGTTTATCTTTAGCATATGATGAGATGCTCTAAAATATGATAAGCCACACATTAGAAGAGAAAGTAGGTGTTTGTTTTGAAGGAAAAAACTAGAATCAAAAAGTGTGCCATGCACCTGAGAAGAAGAGTTAGAAGAGGAAGAATCTAAACCGATGTTGTACTTATTCATTATTGCCTCTAAGACTTTCGTATTTTTTAAACTTTTAGACTCCATGTGACTATCTCACCCATTGTATCTCAATCTTCTTACGCTTTTGATTTAGATCATTTATCACCATTTGGATTAGGAGTTGGTTGAAAGGCTTTCTAACCCTTGTTTTGTTTGTTGTCACAAGGATAATGTTTATTTGGATGCTCGGTTTTATTATTTTGTTGTGTTTCTGAGGCTTTGTTACATGTATGAATTGTGTTGATCATTCCAAGATGAAAAAGCTTACATTAGAGGAAATTTGAGGTCTAAAATGGGCCTCCTAAGGAAAATAATAAAATAATAGTTATTAATTTTGGAGGAAGAATGAAAAGAACTACTTTTTTTGTTCGTATTTTCGACATATCTCCCTGTTTTTTTACTCAAATTCCAAGCAGAAGATAGATCAAAATATTTAGTAACTAAAAAGGTTGATTCCCCAACACTTCTAGATTTTTTGCGAACTTAACTATATTCTGGAAAGATAAAATAAAATATATTATTAGTCAATTGTTTTACATTGCTCCTAAGTGTTAGCACCAAGTCCTCTTATTGTGGCAATAGCCTTTTTCATTTTGCTATATCTAACACCCCTGACAATAATTCCTGACTGACTTGTATTGTTTGATATCCTTAACAACTTTGATATCTTTGGCCTGGTTAGAATTACCCCACCATTTGGCATCTCTAGCCCGCTAATCCCAATTACACTACTATCTGGTGGCAATCTGCATGCAACAACCATGCAGCCTGTAATAAACAACATAAATCAATCTATGCATCCTTAATCTTGTGGTTCATTAAATGGATTCCATCTATCTCTGCAAATTGCCACCAGCATTTCATGCACCTCTTGCAAGAGTAGGTTAATAGACTTGTTTCAAGTCACTAAGAGAATGAGGAGATGCAAGAACGGGTTTGGCAAAGGACTGTGGACAACAAGAAGGTGCATTGCTTTTTGTTGGAGTGATGCCAGCATTTCATGCACCTCTTGCAAGAGTAGGTTAATAGACTTGTTTCAAGTCACAAGAGAATGAGGAGATGCAAGAACAGGTTTCGCAAAAGAATGTGAACAGTGGATTGCTTTCTGTTGGAGGTTTGTGCTGTAGTAAATGGAGATGGTGTGGAAACAGGTAGAATCATTGTGGGTGGGATTGCTAAAGCCAATGAAGACATTACGAGTGCAAATTCTTAGATAAATTGAGAGTTATGGAAATTTGTTACCACCTTGTGATGGAATATGTATTTTTATGGAATGAATTAATAAAATCATGTGATGTAATATGATTTTAATGAATTCAAGGGAATATGTGATGTGTTGGACTATTTAATGAATTTAATATGAAGCATTCCAGGCCCTAGAACAAAAATGGGAATCTTTGTATCTAGATGGTGATCCTTCAATAAATATCCTTGAAGATGTAATTTATCATTGTTCTCATTCCAAGCACAATGAGCAGCATCCAAACAAAACAAGTGTACTTTGGCTTAGAACTTGAATTTCTACTTCTGTGCTCGGACATAATTGACGCAACCCCTCTATTGCCCATATAACAAGTGATTTTCGATTTGTTTGAATAGTGTAGAGATTTTCCCATAGGAGAATACAAATCGTGTTTCTCAATAGCCTTGCATAGGTTTTCTTGAGCACAAAAGCTTACATGCCTAGAAACATCGTTGGTGATAGTTGGGCATGCAAAGTAATGTTTAGACTCACAAAATGACTCATGTCTCTTCCTCTAATAATACATTGATCTAATTGCCATGGCATCTCTATTGGCGGCTCTACACAATCTACGTCCTTTTGTTCAAAAAGACAGTATATCCAATATTGATCTAAAAATTTAAAACTTTTTCAAAATTTAAAACTTTGCAAACCTGTTTAGGACATGTAAGTAAAGTAAATAAACTTGGATGTTAAGTATAAGAAAATAATTATATTTATATAAAAAAAGTAGTTATATTTTATAATTTAATGAAGGAAGAGTCTTATTATGAAATTGTGTAATTTATTTTGTAATTTAATGAAAAAAGAGTCAAAATGCTTAATGCTTCATCTAACAGTTGTGTTTCAAATATATTAATGCAACTGTAGTTGTGTTTCAAATATATTAATGCTTCATCTAACAGTTGTGTTTCATTATTTGAAGGAAAGATAGGAAATGGTAATTACAATGTACATTTTATTCTGAACATTATTTCATTGTTTCTATATTTTAAACCATTTTTTCTTCTCAAAGCTAGTCTGAAAGCAATAAAAATTGAATCTTGAAGCAATAAAATTTAAAATTGAATCTTAAGACTTTATCTTTAGTTTTAAGAATCTATCTTTAGTTCTAGTTGATTGTATCTTTAGTTCTAATAATAGTTCCGTCATCCATTTCAAAAAATAAAATAAGATTCATGTTTCTTATTGCATTTTTTTAGATTTTTCATACCATTTTTTTTAGTTACAGTATTCAGAGACACTTTCCTTGCTGTAGGGAAGACAACCACTACCAGGCAATATTGATTGATAATTCTCGACCCCGACCACTACCAAGCAATAATGATTGATAATTCTCGACCCCAAACCATAAAAAAAAGTTCTATTTTCAAATGAATATTAAACTTTGCCCAATCGATGATATGGGTTCCAATCGCATTCATAATGGTTGTTTCCATTCCAATACAAATTTCATTCTTCGAACTAAAGTTAATTTATAACACATTTATAAATTCAATTGCAAACTTAATTCAATTTACAATACCAATCCCATGGCAAGGAATATGTAGCTTTGCTACTCATCCACCTTGTTTTTATTACTAAGCATTCTCGTATATGCTCCTATCAGGGTGGATTACCTTCAGTTCAAACTTACAAGGTAAATAATATTACATTAAGGCTCGTATTTTATTTTATATATGGGAAATTGTAACGAACATTAAATAATTTATAAGTTAGGTTAGTATGAAAGGAGGTATCTCCTCATCATGAATGTCCAAGCCATATTTAAGGCCAAGACATCTTTGTAAATAATCATCATCTAATATATATTATTATTATTTATCATCCAACATGATAGTCAGATTCGACTACTAACGGACCAACTAGATTCGGTTGCTCCACTTGGTATCAGAACGGATTCACTCCTGCATTCTGAGCTCGGACTCGGCTCATCAACTCCTCGGATGAGCTTCGATTCAGCTCCTCCCACCTGAGCTCGATTTCGGCTCATCTCACATCACATTCTTCCGCTGCTCCGTCTCGCCTGCTCGTTTTTTATCACTCCTCACCACACACGCGCATTGTTTCCCCCTCCTTCACACTCCACAGCCCACTCCTCACCAACTCTTCCTCTCATCGGCTCTCTTCTCCACGCGTCAGCTTCTACGCACTCCCTCCTCTTGCTGCTCCACTGCCGCAGTGGGCATCCAAACTCCACCTAGCCACATTACTGCCCAGCCAAGCCCGTGCGCCTTCCCTCTCAGGATCCTTTTCCCCTCCAATACCTTTTGCTTCACCTGCGACCTCCCTCCACATCCCATCTCTCCACCACCCACCAACGCAACCCTCTGTGACGTCGTCCCACCTCGCAGTCGATCCAACCGTATCCGATCTGCAACCCGTCTATCCAAAACTCTCGTCCGCTCTGCTCCTTCACTGATCCAACCAACTCCTAAACGTTCCTGCTGTCGCTGCCTCCATCACCGCATCGTCATCTCACCTCCACGACCTGCAAAACCAAAAAAAAAAATTGTTATAATATATTATAATATAAATTAAATATATTATATTATAATATAATTATAATTTTTCAATTTGGTTTTATTATATTAAAACAAAAAAATAGGGTTTTATTATATAATAATTAATTATTATTTCTTAAAACCTCGCTTTTAATAAAATAATAATAATAATAATAATTAATATATTATTATTCAAATTTCACACAAAAGCCAAAATAGCGTTGAAATACACACCTCCGCATACAAGGTCCAAGACCATGGCGGAACTGAAAGAAAAAATCGAAAAGATGGAGAAGGACATCAAGTCTCTTGTCGCTAACCAAAAAACCTTGAAGGAAGAGATGCAAAATAACAATACAGTACTCAAAGACGAGCTTGTTCGGGTACTAGAAAGAAGGCTGGATGAAAATTTTGACATCTTGAGCGAAAAACAAAAAGACCTTGATGACAAAATGAGTACCATGACTCAAAACATAAACACCTTAACACAGAACATGAGCACCATGACGCAGAACCATAAGACATTAATCGAGATGTTACAAAAGCTCGTACCCAATCCGAGCCAAGTCAGCAGTCCAGACATGTTAGATGCCTCATTTCATGTTGCCACCCAAGAAACACTCACAAAGAATCAAGAAGAGTTGCAAAAAGAAATAAAGATTAAAAATGTGACGCTTAAGCAAGAGATAGAAACAAAAGTACTGCCAGATATGGAGGCATGATTAAACAGCAAAATAGATGCTATCAGTAAGATAGTAGAGAATAAAAAGGCTAAAAATCACGTCCAACAGCGAAGCAATTCAAATATTTCACTTTCATCGTCTAGTAGTTCTAGGCCACCATCAAATCGTAAGGCAAAAGGAAATCAATATCGTCCTTACAAAGTGTACCCACCTAAGGCAAAAATAGAGTTGTCAAAATACAATGGGAGTGAAGACCAATGCGTTGCTTGGCTAAACAAAGCAGAAGAATACTTCGACATTTACAATATTCAATCTGACGAGGAGAAGGTGAAATATGCGTCAATACATATGGAAGGGTATGCCTATAATTGGTACTTATGGTGGAAGAGATATAATTTTACCTACACCTGGAACTTGTTCAAAAATGATTTTTTTAATAGGTTTCAAGGAATCAAAGAAGATGAATTTTTCAGTAAACTTACCATATTATGACAGGTTGGAAGCGTTGAGGAATTCACACATCAGTGGGAATCCTTATCGACACGACTAATTAGGTTGTCTGATAAGCAAAGACTCGAAACCTATTTAGGATGTCTTAAACCATAGCTCCAAAAAGAGTTAAAGTTGCATGGCAAACCTAACGTAGAGGTAGCAAGACATAAAGCAAAAGCTTCAAAATGCAAATTGGAAGGAATTAAAACAAGAGGCGATAACCATTATCAACAAGAAAAAGAGACACGGTGTAGGTATTATGCAGATACTTGGTCACCCGGTCATCAATGCCACAAACCTCAATCATATGCCTATAAAATGGAAAATAGATCGAAGTCATCTAACAGTTACTCTGAAAATAGAAAATAGAAGAAAAATATATGTCATCGATGCAGTGATGACTCGACCCCTAGTCATAAATGTAGGAACAATCAGACAATACAGTGCAAAATCATCAATGGAGAGGAAGTGCAAGTCTCTTCTCAAGAGACCTTGTCCGATTCTAATACCGACACCGAGTCAGGATGAAGAGCAACATTAGGAAAATACTTAAGCTTTGAGGACACAGCTCCCTTAAAGGGAGTGGCAATGTAACAAACATAAAATAATTAAATAATTTATAAGTTAGGTTAGTATGAAAGGAGGCGTCTCCTCATCATGAATGTGCAAGCCATATTTAAGGCCAAGACATCTTTGTAAATAATCATCATCTAATATATATTATTCTTATTTATAATCCAACATGATAGTCAGATTCGACTACTGACGGACCAACCGAATTCACTTGCTCCAGAAATAAATAATAAAAAAGTAAAAAAAAAATTATTTGATATTAAATAATTAAATCACAAAAACTAGCCTCTTTTCCTCGTGCTTCCATTTCATAGTTTTCTTTGTCACGGAATCTCTTCACAAGACTAATGGTTGCATCGCCAGTTGTCTTACAACTAGTAAGACTATCGTAGAGCGAAGCTAAAATAAATTTTGACCTCTTTTCTCTTTTTTTTCTATCCCCGTATTTTTGGGATTTTGGCTCTTGTTGTGGTCTTGTTGTGGATGTTAGAAATTGTTGACTAAGTTGGTGATATCATTGCTCGCTAAAAGGAAAATAAAAAGTTAATTTTTTTCAATTCATTGTTAAAGCTGTGTTTTTGAAATTTTATTGCTACATTGTTTTGGTTTTTTAGTTGTATTAAATAATAATAAAAAATTAAAAAGTTGCATGATTTGTAGTGTAAATTGATCTATTTTTTAAATTGCATTTCAAAAATTGTATAGCTTTAGTGAATGAATGGTGTTAGATGATAGTGAGCCTTTCTTAATTTATTTATATTTAAGCATTCTTGAGTTTTGAAAGCATCATATAATTTTTATTGTGTTTGCCTTGAGTAAATAATATAACTCATCAAAAACAATGATTATAATTAAACAAATCAGACTTATTTTCCTTTGTCATCGAATACACAATTGTCTAAGTTTGAAGGCCTTGTCGTAGGTCGAAGGTCACAAAATTTGTAATTAAGATTACTAGTGTGCAAAATTTCATTAGTAGCCAAAGACACTTGTTGAGAGAGCACACCTCACGCACACGTCAAGCACAAGATCAATCTAAGAAAGCATAGAGATTACCCCTTTTTGCTTGTTTGACATGCTATGTGTGTTATGGAGCTTTGATATAATTGGCAAGTTTGTGAGGTGATGCCTATTCTATTTTTAGTTTGTTTTATTTTAACGAAAGAGCTTTCTTATGATGGGCTACTTTAGTATTGCACCATTTTGTTAGACCTGATTCCATTATTTTAGGGTATGACCAAGAGCCCTTATAGTTTGATGATACATTATGAACCTCATTCATATTTCTCATCTACTTCTAACCATTCCCATGGAGGCTCTTGCCTTTATATTTCATTTGTTTTGTATTTATTGTGTTTATCATTGCATGTCTTGTTTTGCTTAATGCCTTGTTGTAGTTTGTCACATCATGCTTATTGTCTTTGCATTCTTAACCGTCATTTGCTTTTGTTTACATGCTTCTCCATTTCAAATCTACCCTACTCTAGAGAAGACATGCTTATAAGTGTCCACATCCTCCATGCTACATTTTGTTTTCCTTTTTCATAGGTTGTCTTATCTACACTTAGAACATAGTTTCATGCCCTGTGCACTCATCTCATCCATTGTATTTCTAGCATCCTATAATTCTTTTCCAAGCTTTCAAACATAAAAAAAA
The DNA here is from genome assembly GCA_001517045.1 of Pseudotsuga menziesii. Taxonomy (NCBI): domain Eukaryota; kingdom Viridiplantae; phylum Streptophyta; class Pinopsida; order Pinales; family Pinaceae; genus Pseudotsuga; species Pseudotsuga menziesii. Next base: position 65,993 of record LPNX010141655.1, read on the forward strand.
GGCACCAAAAAATCAGATATTTATAAAGAAATAAATAAGAGGGAGGGAAGAATCAAGATCTATATAAATTCATTATTATATGGCAATAAGTCAATGTCACCCTTCAACAAAACACCTATTTTTAGTTAATTCCTTAACAATTGGGTCTAAAAGCTCATCCTTGTTCAACTTGGATACCAAATCACAATGCCCAAGCTTGCCTTTTCATTTTTACTAAAATCTGCTCTGAAATCTAACTTGAAACTCAGTATATGTTGTCCTAAATAGAGCAAAAAATCTTTGTTTTGGTTTCCTTTTCACTTCCCACCACTTTAGCTAGGGTTTTTATAGATGTCTTTGTATTTTCCTCAAAGGTGGGTTGGAAATCAAAGAACTCCATGGTAATAAATCTATGCTCATTGTCACGGCCTTCAACGAGAATCCAAGTAACATGATTCAATGGATTTATTGGCTTCGTCAATGTTGGTTACAAAGTGATAGAGGTTTTAAAAGTACTATTATATGTAAGTTTGAGTTACAACACACTCACACACACACACAAGTATCATGTATAATATAAATGTTTAAGTATTTATATATTTACAAGTAGAATTATTTATAATCTCAAACACGTCATGATATCTCTTTTCCTTGCTCTGATCTAATGGTTTATTGGGACAAATCTCCTCTCTTGTACTAATCTAGAGTTTATTCCATCAAATAAGTAATAGCTTTTGTAGTCACCTAACGAGTGGTGTGATTATCAGTCGAACGTCTTGCTAAGGACTTTGTTTTCCAATTGCTCATATGGCTAGAGTCGTTTCTTTTTTCATCGTCAATATTGTAGATATGTAGGGGGATTTACATAGAGCACAACCATATTTACCTCTTTTATTCTTTAGCAAAATACATTTGTGTTTTTTAGCAACCCTAGCCTTCCACCACCAACATTAAGGGCTTAAATCAACAACTCTCTTCCCCATCCACACTAGTTCCTTCTCTCAATCACCAAATGGATGTAAATAAAGGAAAGGCGTAGACCACTCAATCAATGGTCAATTGTTATCCTCTTTACCAATATCGCAATACCAAGCTATTTTCACTTCAATGGATAGAAGGTAGAATTAAATGCCCATGAAAGGATTGGGGGGTCGATAAATGAATGGGACAAAGAAATCATTGTGTTAATTTCAAAAAAGTATTGTGTGTGCTCCAAGTACTAGTTCAATTATTCATCGAGTGGCATCGCACTTCCTCATCATCATGTCACTTCCTTGGGATCCTCAACCAAGGCAATGATACAATCAAGTTTTATGCAAGAGCAACAACAATAATTTCACCTTTTTGTAGGTATCATTTAAAGACTATAATGGCTTCAAAGAATGGTTCACAAAGTGGCCATGCTAAGCGGCAAATTGTGAAACTGGGGCATAATTATAAGGGTCAAGTGAGAGGAGTGAGTAGAGATAGTTAAGTGCGAAAATGGGGCGGTAGTTTATTCAAATAAAATGATGTTTTTTAGAGGTAGTTTTCCAAAATTCACAAAGGTCAATGTTCGATCCCCTAACCACCTATAAAGGAGGTCCATTGTCCATCAATTTCATTTAGCTAGAGATGTCAAGAGGCTATTGACTTGAGGATTGTGATGCTTCAATAATCCCTACGGATACTACCAACTTTAGGGAAGAAGCCAACAAATTATAACAAGAATTGATTAAGAGGATTGGATATGGTGTATAATATCAAAAGCAAAGTGTAGAAAGAATGTTTACAAGAGGCCACATGAATACATAGAGCATGGGTAGTGGTGGACCTAAACATTTCTGAAATAGATTGAAGATTTATTAACCGGATCCATGGGTTTATCTAAAACATAATGAACATTATGAATCAGATTAAGGATTTCACCAATCAGAGCTTGACCTTAATGTATGATCTTGAGCTAATATGTACAAAGATCTATTCATCACTATGCACACTATTACCTAAATGGATTTATTTTTTCCTCTAAAGTGGTTCAACAGAGCCACAAGCAAATGGAGAAGGTTTCCATAGCAATAGAGGGTGGAGGTTCACTTTTGTCAATCATGGAATGACCTCAATCTAGTCGAATAAGAGGACAAAGATGAAAGCATACTGCAATTTATTTTCAAATTAAATGAGGAGCTCCGCAAGATCTAGAAGTTTCCCAAGACTATAGTTGGCATAAAGGATATTGATGTGGTGAAGTTATGTCATCGAATCAATCAGGTGAAAGAGAGTGTGGTGTTGGGAGAAATCTTGATAGGACATTCCTTGATCTCCAAGTGATAGAGTGCATAGAATTTACCTATGTTGACTATTAATGATACTAGTCAATTTGAGGTGCATGAAGACAAGTTAGTACTAGATGGATCATTACTATCTCAAGATGTTCGTTCAAAACCATTTTCCATTTTTTCTCCTACAATTGCTTTGAAGCGGTCTCAAGGAAAGTGCTTTGCTGAGGTTGGCAAATGTTTCAATAAGCTTGCATTTGATCAATTGAAAGAGGTGAAGGTTGGTATATCTAAGTTAGATCATCGAGCAGAAGGAAGGAGTGATGGTGGTATTTTTCATGCTCCTTTACATAGGTAGCAAACAAACCCCGATGATGGCCACAAGAAGAAGGCATTAGGGCTATGAAGGAAAGAGTGAAGATGGTGTTGGGTCAAGATCTACAGTCTTCAAAGATAGAGTGCATGATGGCTCTAGGTGTAATTGGACATTTCATTGGAATATTTGTGAAAGGAAAAAACCTCAAGCATTGGTTGAAGGAGAATCAACACCCCTTACTAGGTTATATTCCTAGTTCACCTCCTAATGTGTGGTTGGATATGCTTTCTTTTTTTTTAGACCATGGGGACAGCAACTATCCAAAGAGTATATCCAACAACCCACAAGTCATAACCAGTAACTTGTGACTTAGCAGGGTCTGAGACGTCCTGAAGCTCACCAAGGTGAGCCTCTATCCCATGGGTCGCCTACCCTTCGAGCCTTGTCACAACAAGCCAATGAACAACCCTACCCCCCACTGGTTTTGAACCTATGACCTCTAGGAAGATAACACATGTTCTTAACCATTAGGCCCACTCAGGTGTTCTTGGTTGGATATGCTTTCTTACAAAAGCATAAGTGGATGTAGTTAAGGTTTTGGGTAAGGAATGGCCTTGGGTGACCCAAATTTTAACCCCAAGAAGGAATCCACATATATCTAGAATGTTTGATTACTTATGCCAAGATTACAATTAGTTATGTGGAGGGAATCTATAATGGTGAAAGTGGGTAACACCATTAGTTATTTCATTTCCCTTCAGAAAGGATGGTTTGATAGGGAGGATAGAAGAATGTTACGGTCTTGTTCGAACTGTACCTTTGCAAAGGCCTTTTAGAGGAATTGGTAAATGTTTGGAGCCCATGGATTGTTTGTCAAAAACATGACTATATCAAAGTGTAGGTTTTCACAGTTATTCAAAATCATGGTGAGTTTTTCTATGGTAAACTATGCCCAAAAAACAAAATATTCCCTATGTTTCAAGTGGACACTCCATGCATCATCAAAGGATAGTTATAAACATCAATGAAAAGTACATAAGAAAAGCATCATTTAGGTAATTGTAGGGTAACAAATGTTGAGATAGTCATTTGTAGCTTTGAGTAAAGTAGTTTAAAAAAGTAATGGATTAATGGATTAGGACCCAATGGAATTCTTTTTGGGTTGCTTTGATTTTATTAGCAAATATTTAAGAATGATTGAGGAATCTTGAGCTATAGGGAAGATTGTACCTTGTTTGAAGTTCATTATCGTTATTATTGAAATTCAAACACTCCTAAAGGATAAGGAGAGTTATATTAATAAGCTTCAAACAAACTTGGTAAGGATAAAGGACAAGGAGGACTCTCTTTGGTCAAAACATTTAAATGTCTTTTTCATACCGAAGGAAGGATATAAGGCTTTAATTGAGAAGGGTTCCATGAAGCCATCGAAATGGTGGTACAAGGACTTACAACATCGTAAATGTATTTCTAAGGTCTAATCTTCATGTGAATGCTTCTTAATAACCAAGTCTCAACTTGGGACATTTTTGAATGGACAACTTTTGCAAGACAAGTGCAATGTCTTCATGTGAATGCTTCTTAATAACCAAGTTTCAACTTGGGACATTTTTCAATGGACAACTTTTGCAAGTTAAGTGCAATGTTTGTCAAAATCAAAAGGAAACAAATTTTCACCTTATCATGAGTTTTCCATACACTAAACATGTCTAGACCAATGTAAGATGTATCATTAATCTGGTAGATATGGGGATCCATTGAAAAGGCTTGAAGAAGTGGTGTGATCATGCAGAAACAAACAAGTTTAGAGATCTAACACTTATTGTGGGATGGGACATATGGTTGACCAAAAATTCATTAATCTTTGATGATAAATGGTACACCGTTACATTGTAGCAGTGCACAAAATCAATATAATGAGTTCTTTTGTAGAGGTGCTTGAATGAATTAAGAGGGCCTTATCAATAATTTTACAATATAGTGATTTTTTTTTGTAACTAGTAGAATCAACAACTAGGGCCAAGCTCATACTCATGTGACATAAGGTCATTTTTAATCCGCTGCCGCTATACCCCTAGGCATACCAATGCTGCCTTGTGTGGCACACAAGGATGATTCAGGTTTGAATTCTTAATATCACAAACAGTGTCTTAACAATGCACAATAATGCTACACCCTAGGGGCTACAGTGAATGGATATATGGGACAAGAGCTTGGAGAATTTTTGAAGGCTTTGTCTCCTTAAATTTTTGAACTAGTTCAAACTGAATTGGAAGTAGTGAAAGATGTACTGAATGCTGAAGTGAAAGATGCACCGTTAGTTGTATTAAAACATCTGTCATGAAAGATAAAGTGATAGCTGACCTAATATATTGACTGAAATGTGACCTTATATCTAAAGTGAAAGCTGAACTAATATATTGACTGAAATGTGACCTTATATCTAAAGTGAAAGCTGAACTGAAAGAAATGAAATTGCTGAGAAAGGCACCTCACTTTCTGTTACCTAGAGCATGACAAAGCAGTGGAAGAATCAGAATATCACGTAGAAAGAGATATTTTTGCTTGACAATCGACAATGGTGAAACAAACCAAACAAATCATAATAATGGTCACAAGGGAGAAGAAAATGAAGATCAACAAGAATAAAAAAGAATGGGTAATGAGTTAGCAATGGATTAAAGGAAAAGATACCAGTGATGCATGTTGACAAGTACAATACAAACAATGAAACAGAACATGAAGAGATACATATTAACGAGCTAGAAGCAAATAAAGACAAACAAAAACAAGAAGATCAACTGGGGCCAAATGGAACAGCTATTGTAGAGGATAATGTGTTCATGTCAACAAATGACCTGGAAAATAAAAACACAGCAAACCAAATAGACATTGAGAAGTTGATAAGCTTGGTCTTGCAAACAAGGTTCTTTCACAAGACAACCCATACCATAAATTACTAAAATTCTTTGACAATAATATAGAAGAGAGATGCCGGCTCAATACTCCGACCATGATCTACCTTCATCGTGTATTGACAAAATTGATTACCACGTTAAAATGTTAAAATGTTATGATTCTTGCTCACGAGTTAAAATGTTATGCTTCTTGTTCAAAAAAGGAACTCTATCAAATTTGGTTATGAAACTTGTGAAGCCAGAAACACTCATTTGCAAGTAGGTTAAATGTTTTGGTTTATAATGTGGATTTGAATTCATAATTTCTTGAAAATGGAAATCAGTATGGTGGTTACTATTGGTTAAATGGTACGATTTGGTGTGCTAGAGCAATCCCATCTAAAGGGTCAGACCTTTGTTTGAACCATGATTTGGATGAGTTCTCACGAATCTAGAGCAATCCCATCCAACAGTCAGATCTTTGTTTGAACCATGGTTTGGATGAAAGTTCTCATGAATCTATAAACAAACCACCTCTTATACTTATAAGATGGTCGCAGGCTTAGAACAACATAGGGAAGCTTAAAGACACATCCCCTCATGACTCGAAATAATTGGACTAAATGATAAGTTTGGATAAGTTGCCAACACACCTTTGAAACCAAAACTTTAATCTTTACTTCATTCCTCTAGATTACAACCTTTTCACGTCTAACAATAGAAATATAAGCACAAGATATTATGAAAGATTTAATATGTTTCATTACCACTGAGTAGCAACTACCATTAAAATGATAACAAAGTTATCAGCACTTGATGACTGAAAACTAATGGATGCAACACAACTGGTAGTCATCTATCGTACCAATAGCTTACGATATTTTCATGTCACATATCGGACATACACAACCAAGATATTACAAACCATTTAATATGGTTCATAATAAGTTAGTAGCAACTACCATTGGTTCATAATAACTTGGTAGAAACTACTATTGACATAATGACAAAGTTATCAGCACTTGATGAATCAAAGCCAATGGATTCAACATTACAGAAACAACTAGTAGAAAGCCATATATGTGTGTCTTCAAATTTCAAAGTATGTCCAAAAGATACAAAGCAGCAAAATGCATTCCAAGTTATGTAGAAGGTACATTGCACATGCCAGGCTTACATATAACCATGACAGTAATTTTGAAGCACGAGTGATAATCATGGTGGTACATGCAAAAATGGAATACTTCGAGCATTGACCTTTTGAAAGAAAGTTAATGCCCGCACTTCATAAGAAGCTTTTTCAAATTCCACAATTGTAATTTTATGTTTGTTACATTATTTCAAATGGAGTGAGCTAAACTCTAGACGGTTTGCACCCAGATTCTGGTGGTTTTTTCGACCAAAATCCGGCAGAAATTGCTGAAATAGTAGTTTTGGGTTACTGGAATTGCATAATTAAGATGCCCCAGAGGTAATCGAGGTTGCTGAATCTATTCCTACAGTCAAAATTTCAATTCCAGCAACCCAAATTGCAATTTCAGCGATTTCCCCATTGCCAGATTCCAGCAAAAACCACCAGAGAAGATGCAAATCGTCTAGAGTTTAGCTCACTCCATTTCAGATTGGGGATGTTGCAAAAGTGATCCATTATCCATTTGGATAACAAGTATTTTTCATGGTCTTTTTGGATAACATGTAATTTCAGCATAAAAAACACCTAATCATTGCAACTTGTCATTTTGGATAACATGTAATTTCAGTATAAGCACATAATCATTGCAACTTGTCTTACACAGAAGCAAAGTATAACGCAACAATTATGGCAACTTGTGAAGGAACATGACAGTCCTTGGTGATCTCAGTCATTGACGAATTGATTCTGTGCCTCTTTTATGGTCTACAGGTGTTGCTCCACTCAAACAATCAAACGTCTCATAGAGAAAGCAAACACATTGAGATTCATCTCCATTACATCTTCGGTGACTGCATAACAGAAGATCATTTACCAAATATCTTCAAACTGGCATTACATCTTCGGTGACTGCATACCAGAAGATCATTTACCAAATATCTTCAAACTGGCATTAAGGGCAGGCAAATTTAAAAGGTTTGTGTAGATGCTTTTCAAACCGGCATCAGGGAGGGGGGGCGCAAGTTTAAACAGTTTAGGGTGATGCTTGGTGCTGTGTAAAGGAAAGGAAAATGGTCATTGAAAGATATTGAATATTTGTACTCTTTCTATGTAATTGTATCGCGAAGTGTTTATATTTTAGATTTTGGGGCGGATTAGCACCTATGCTTTTCCTAAATTGCAGGAGGATGATACATGTACCTGTCCAGAAAGATTTTATGGTGTCATTCCAAATTCGAAATAAATAATTATAAAAAAGAATATCAAAAATCACTGATAGCTGATGCATGGATAGTGGGTAGTTCATGGCAGACAACCTGTTTAACTAAAAGAAAGCAGGTGATAACAGGAAGCTTAGGCCTAGACAACAGGTGATTACAACTACGCAGGGAGAACAACTTGTTCATGGCTCTTAACTTGTGGTTAACGGAGTTACCAGCCACAAGTTATAAGTGACTATGTTAGTATACATAAACAGGTCGTGGTTCAACAGTGAAAACGATAGCATGTCAAGCCACTCACCAAGGTCAAACTCTCCCTTGAACATGAATAAACAGGTGGCCATTAATGGTTTGCCCTCCAGTGATCTTTTGTCTATGCAAGCCACTCATTTTGAGTTTAAAGGAAGCACAATAACAATATATCTGCAAGATCAAATGGCTTTACACGTTTCAAAATCAATGGAAGAGACTAACCAGCTTATGGACTCGAGCCCCAACAATTGCTACAGGTTCCCAAAGTATTAGATCAGCCTATCAGAAGGTTAAGGCAACGTGGAAGAAGTTGCAAAGCTATTTAATATATTTTAAAATGGAAAAGATCACCCATTTTAATCATTTTTACAATAATCTTAAGCTGGTTCCAGTTAAAAAACCATGAAATTGTGCTGAAGCTTTGAGATCTTTCTTTCATGTGCCATAAGGGCCATGTCTGATGCGTTTGTGCTCTACAAAAGGACCAAATGTTCCAATAGTTCATGGTTAGCACTCAGCGACTTTTAAAACAGCTTAGCCATGTACGACTTTCAGGTTTCATTTGCCAAACTAGTATTTTATGGGATAATATCAGGAATTAACAGATGCAGTTATCAGCGTTAAACTTGACTATCATAGAAGGTAATACAGACGTCTCCCTATGAACAATAGGGTCTAACTCAGAATCAAAAGTTTAAAGCTACACACTACGGTACATTTATTCATCTTCAAGAATATCACAGAATACACCGCTGCATTTTTTTATTTTAGTCATTAGAATGTTCCATCAAGAGCAGGATTTATTGTGAATGACTGAACCCAATTATTTTTTATTTAATAATCATGACAGTATCCACAAAATCCAATAAGAATGGTTTAGCTTGTGTAAATTCCATCACTACTATATTCGTTTGGTACCATTTTGCTGATTAACAACAGACAAATCTCATTACGTAAGTTTTAGCATAATATAAATAAAAAAGTGAGAATTCTAAAAATATGGGCTCTGCTTATAATTTATATGCCACTTTTATTTTGGCATATTGTCTTCACCATGAAACAATGTTTCCCAGGTTCAGACTATGACAAAACTATTTTATAAAATTTACACACTAATAAATTCAACCTTCTAATCCAAAACCACTAAAACTATCCTAGATCTCGACCTTTAAATAAATTTAATGCCTACCCCTCTTATAGGGAAAAAGGAATGACAAGAATTACAGGAGGAAAATCAAAATTTGTTCAATACAATAAAGTTATAATTGATAAGCCGAATAAAGCATATAGCATGGTCTGCTGAATCCTCTCGGGTGTTCAATTACCCTCAACAGCTTTGGAAGCCTCAGATGCCTGTAATTCTCCATCATTTCCCCGCTTTTGAACTTTATTTGGCCGTTCATCTTTGGTGGATCCATCATCCTCTTCAAAACGCCTGTGTTTGTTCTCTTTGCCAGTACCATTCCCCTTGGTGAATGAGTTTCGATTGTTAGATGAGTGCCTGCCTCCTCTGCCACGACCACCTCTGAAATTAAAGGTGAAATGTCCAAGTAAATAAAAGTAAATAAGTCATTTTAAACAAGTCATCAATGGACAAAACTGTGGAACACCTATTCTTGAAACCCAGGATAGAGACGGATTCTAAGAAAATTGCTTTAATGGATAGCATCATGGCATGTCATAAATAAGCATCCACAAAGCCAGAAAGTCACTCTGCAAAGTGAAACAAAATAAGACTGCAAATCAAGGGTTTTCTGATTCCCCAGACTCCATCCCCAATTACAAACCAGAGAAATGCAAATGAGACTAGAATTTTTGCCATGTCCATTTCTTAAGCAATTCATGACTCTCGTGAGGATCTATCCAAGGACAAATCACGCATCCCATCACAGGGCTAGCCACTAATCACACCAGAAAACCCTTGAATGTTTTAAATTTTTCAAAAGAAATGCAAACTGAGAACTCTTATGAAACTTTCCCTTTGTTGACTACACAATGCCACCAAACCAAATTCCTCTTTGAGTATAAAAAAGGTACCTTCCCCTACTGTTGCCTGCAAATTGCCGACGCTTATCTTGACCTTCACGGAGCTTAGCCCAGTATTCCTTCTCAGCTTCACCTGAAAACAAACAAATCAGATTGACATCAAGCTTTAAGGTCCATACAAATTTGGGACATTTTACAAACCACATATGCATTGTGCACAAGCTACAACAAAGCAGCATACCACGCATCCACAGAAAAATATGCACATACCCTCAACTGCTTCTAACACAGCAATATAGTTCTTCACAACTAAGCCCCCCTCTTCCGCAAGTACAGCTGCTGCTCGTGCTTTCTGAACCATTTCAGGCTGCTCAAAACGGACATATCCTGACTCTGCTCCCATATGATAGTCAACATACTGATACAAATATCCAATAAAATACATTATAAATCATCACAAGACAAAAAGCTGAAAACTCAGCAACACACAAATCTGTTACATTCCCCTAACTGATCAAACATCAACCACTACTTGCCTAACATTATAGCCTGGCACTATAATTCATCAAAAGGGCCTGAAATCCTACCATCCACAAATACTCTTTATTTGTAGTGCACAGTGCATAACAAATAAGTAATCACTATTTACATGTTCCAAAGAAGTGGTATAGTTATCCATTTTGACCAATAACCACAATGGAAATACATGAGCAGAAGGCTCGGCATATTTTGGACAGCTGATAAAGTTGTAATAACTGATTCTCTTTTAAATCAAAAGAAAGACATGCAGAGATGCATCAGATGACTGTTTGGTAAGCTTGAATCCACATTCAAAAAAAACTTTAGGTGCCTCATAAAGGCACACATGTAAATGGCTGAAAACAAAGCCCATAGACACTAGATTAGAATAAGCATGAATGCACTTTCCATTAAAATGGTACATATTAATACATCAAATTCTAACCCTTGGTTTCATATTCCAAAGAGTCTCTTGGACTTCTAAAGGTGACTGTTCACCTTCATTTCCCCTGAAGGATTAGTTTCCAACAAACCTCCCCTTAATCCGAAGGGTTGTATATAAGTTCAAGAAAAGAGAGCTGAAATATGGAGAACGCCAGCTGCACATGGCTGAAAATCTCCCACTTGACAAACCAAATCTACCAAGCAAGTTAGCAGAAGCTGACTTCTTCTTCTAAGTACAAGTGATCTCTGAAATGGTGATTTTGGCTAACCACCAACCAAAGGGGGGTAGCAGAAGCTGAAGTCTTCTACTACATGGGTGGTTTAAGCTATAAAATCATGAACCATGAAGGTGGTTTAAGGCTGAGCACAAAATCTAAAACTTGGCTTGAAGGCTCAGCAGTTCCTGGAACAATCCGAAATGATGGCAAAAGTTGGTTGAAATATCTAAACTCTCGATGTCCTTCCTCATAGTTTTGGTGTGTTTTTTAACCAGGGGGACAAAAGCCTTTTGTTCCTTAAGTTTTATTTATCTTTTAATTATTTAAAGTGCATTTAATGTGAACCCTAGATCTAGTGAACTAATCCTTGCCATTGAAATGGTAGTGAAAGAGTTCGTTACAAGAAATAAAGTATAAAATGAGGTGAAAGGACAAAGATAAAGATCCCAAGAGAGAAAGAGAAGACTGAAGAAGAAAAAAAAGGGTTTCCAAGATAACCTAGGCACACTTTCCAGGGAATTTTCAGCAGCACAAATCCCAAGGCAGCCATAATATTCTGCACAGTTTTCAAGGCAGTCTGATAGAGGCCATACAGCAGCTCAAATCTGGCACATGTGGGCACAATTTTCGAAGCAAAGGCTGAAGCATTAACTGCAGCCTGTTTGGACCATACAGCAGCATCTTTCTGGCACATGTGGGCACAAAAAACAAGGCAGAACAGTGAGCAGTCCATACAGGCTACAGCAGACTCTGGCACGTGTGGGCAGGCCGTACAGATGTTCAGTGGCTCAAAATTCAAGGTAGCAGTCTGCTGAAGTAAAGTTGTGTAATTTGTCAGTTTGGAATAGAGAAATTTCTCAGTTTTCTACTTAGTAAAATTCTTCTCTTTGGGTTTTCGCCAGTTTGGGGTTTTTCCCTGGTCAAGGTTGACCAGAAACTCACTGTGAGCAATCTGAATGTTCAGTACTATGAGTTTGAAGAATTTTGGCATTGTGTTTCAAATTTTAAAGTCTGCAAATTAATTTTAAATTTAAAACCTAGTTGCTAAAATGTTTGACAAAATGCCTGAAAAAAATCGTTGTAATTTTGTCATTTTCCTTCAAAGTTGACTGTCTTCTACCAACTAAGTGGTTTTAAGCTGACCACAAACTCTGGCAGTTGGCTCGATGGCTCAGAGGTTATTGGTGGAACATTTTGAAAAGGTTGGTAGAAACTAGAATCTGATGCAATATTCTTCTAAATGGATAGTCAAGGCTCTGGCTCTGGCTCTGGTGGCTCTAGACAGTGCTGAGTATGGCAAGATCAAGGCTCTAGATCTGATGCATACTTGCTTGTTCTCACTCACTTGTTTTTAACTGTTCATCATTCCCCCTATCAAGAAAAATGTGAGTAGAAAATCTCTCAACTACAAGATGCATCAATAACCGTGAATGAACTCTCTGGCATGACAACCATTGCCAAGAAGCAATCCACCCATGGTGAATCTTCTCTCTTGCAGGTTTTCTTCAGAGCGAAGCATATGTCTAAGAATGTGTATGTTTTCCACAACAGTTGCAAGGGTGTGTTGATTAAAGTTGTCATTGACGCCAACAGTTCCCTGTGAGCCCTTTGTGGAGCCCCTATGGATTAGTGTTTGGTTTGTGTTGTTTGTGGTTGTCAATGTCAAAGGAGCCCTGTTGACTTCGTCCAAGCCCAATATTGAAGCTCTTGGAAGCCTTGGGACAATGGAAAAAGCCCTTGTTACCCATTGAATTGGTTAAGTGCCCCTCAGTTGTATCTTGGTCCCATTTGAGTCATGTGTTGTATCCCTTGCTCTTGGTTGTCTTTTGTCGTCTCTATGTTGCTTGTCATGCTTGTACTAGTTATGGTCTCTTTGTTTGATGATGTCGATATCCTACATGTACCTTCACATATGATAGTTTGGTCCTTTAGCCCACAAGCCTAAATCTTGGAGCCCTTACTTTGTTATGGATTCACAATTTGATATGGAGCCCTTGAATCTCATAGATGAACCCTTTGGTGTTGAAGCCTTTATACTTGCATGGATATATGTTGCCCTCATGATGATGATGCCCTGGTACTTTGAAGATGTCCTTCAACATGGCCTTTAACCCACAAGTTTGATGGAGATATGATTGAAGCCCTTGAAGTCTAGAAGCCCTCTTGCTTGATGATGATGAATTCATATGGTAGTGAAACCCTTGTGCATGACCTTAAAGCCCTTAAAAGAAGATTTCAAATTAATTTTTCATGTCCTGCACAAATTGGGGAAAATAAGGGTAAAGGACCATGTTATTGCAAGCAAGCCCCTCATAGGAAGATAGTCCTCATCAAGCCCTTTCCATTGATATGCGGAGTGTCTCTCAACTCCTTACGGTTGATGAGTTTTGATTTTTTAAAGTTAATGTATTAATTTGCCCATTTACAAGTAGGTCGGCCTGCTAAAAAAATTCAATTAATTTTTAATTAAAACTACTACATGTCGGCCAGACATGTGAATAAATCCTCCATGACCTATATAAATAGAAGATCAAACGTTTCATTTGTTCATCAATCAAGTCTCTCTTTGGTATTTCGCAACTCTTGGAGAAAAGTGTGAAACTTTGTGGAGGAGAAATTTTTGGGCATCTTTGAGGATTAAAGAGATTCACTAAAATTGGCATTTCTTTTTCATACGAAATCAAAATTACAAAATTCTTGGCTCGTTGGAAAGCTTGTTGCGAGGGCTATGTGATGACATGATCTAGATTTTATTTTGGTTTGTCTATTGTTTCTTCATCTTGTGATATTCAAAAAAGTACACAGGCATCTTGGTACAGGTTGGTTCAATGGAGCAAGATTGGCACAGGTTTCCTTATGTATAGTTGGTTCAACTCACACTAGATGAGTTGTATAAACAGTTGGTTTGACTCAAGTGGACTGAGTTTGGTGAGCAGTTGGTTAGACTCAGATTGACCAAGTCGAATGATGTGAACAAAAACTTGATTGGTACAGCTTGCTTGGACAGGTTGTTGACCAGTGTCGCATAGTTGTGGTGCAGTGGTTAGTTGATGAGTAGTGATCAATTGATGAGCAATGACAGTTGATGAAAATTAACAATTGATGAGCAGTGGTCAGTAGTGACAATTGTTGTGCAATGTGGTGCAAGTTGAGCAGTGTTGTGCAGTGTAGTACAGGTGTTGATTAGCAGGTCCAAAAGATCGATGCAGTCATGGTTCAGCAATTTCTATCTTCATATCAAGGTGGCAAGACGGGGCAAGGAAATCTAGGGAGCTAGGGATTCCTTCAAGTTGCAACCTGTAAATCAAGGGGTGTAGCCTCCTTCCAATTGTAGCTGGAGAATTGAAGTCATTGTAACAAGGGGGTTGTTGCCTCCTTTCAGTTGCTGCTGGAAAACTATTATTATAAGGCCTATGTGGTTTTTCCCCAAGACTTGGGTTTCTCCGTAAAAATCTTGTGTACTGTATTTTACTATCCTTCTTTATGTGATAATGATATGATGATATGTGATAATGAGCTATAATTGTTGATATAATGATAACAACATACTCTGCATAATATTGAATAAGCTATCGATGATTGTTATTGTTGAAAAAGTAACAAAAGCTATACCAACTGTTCACCCCCCCTTTTAGTGTGCTCAGTGTGTCCAACAGGGTGAAGATCAAAATAGTGATATATCATGTGGCCAGCTCGATCACAGTGTTGGCATGTCAACCATAGTTACATATATCGTGTCGGCAAATATATCCTCAAGGGTCCAAAATGACACTTATCGGCAACAACGGCAAAAATATCGAAAAATAACAAAAAATGGCGTAAAGCATAAAAAAAATACAAAAATAAACATTCTTTTCAATTTTTTAACATCTAAAGCAACAAAACATCAAATAAACACATTTCCACATAAATATGAAAATACAACTAATATATAAGATGCATAAGATGTCAAATGGTGGATCATGATCACATATCGACTATAAACTGAAAATACTAAAATATGTTCTTGATGGAATGATAGAAAATAATATCAAATGATCAAAATAAACGTCTCTCAAGAAACAAATCATCATGACTCATGAGGCATCTAGAAACTACATAGTACAATGATAAATAATAGGAATCATCGATCCCCCTCTACCCCTTTTATAGGCAAGGGGCACAACTCTTCCTCTGGAAGTAGTAGGGGGTCATGTAGGTGCTTTGAATGAGTTAGGCGTCAAATTGGAAGCTCCAACCACTTGGGCTATGGTGGAAGGTAATGGGGTTGAGGTGGAAACCATTGTGAGTTATCTCCTCCCATAACTACATATCATAAAAATTATTGCCTATATTGGGACCCTATTCAGCAATAGCACCCTATGCCCCCCTCCTTTAGGCTCTATCCCTTGCCTCTACCTCATATCTCAAAGTTGATCCTCCAATGACATTAGTCAACACTTTACAATTTTGATAAAACTTCCCATGCTTAAAGAGTGACGGGTACATTTTTATAAAGGTCGTGATAAAAGATTTCAATAGTCAATGCCACTAACATCAAGGTACATAGAGGGGTTGATGTGCTTAATTAAATGCCAATCACATACCCTCATACTTGATAAAATCTAGTGTAATCATTGCAATCTTGAAATCCTGAAAACTATTAAGTTTGTTGAATTATGAATGGGATCTAAAATTCTACTATTTGCATATGAAGTCCGATGAGGTTGGAACCACTCTCAAACATCCTGAAACAATTAATGTTAATTTTAAAAATTTAAGTAAAAGGATAGAAAATGAAAGTTAAGGAGAATCTCACTTTTAGTTTAAGAATTTAATATTACCATTTATTACTTTAAGAATTTAATATCTTTGGTTTTAATAACACTTCCAAGAACTTAACCCATAGATTCATTTCCCAAATTCATGCAATTTTTTAGCAAGGCGATATTTTCCAAAATATCGTTACATATTCCCAATATATTGCGACACATTCAATATATTGAGATATATTCAAAACCATACATTCAATATATCGCGATATATTCAAAATGTCGTAAATGGCGCGGTTTTTTAGTGGTGATATATTGCCAAGGGGAATGACTCACGATAAGGGCGATATATCGCTCATATATGTAACTATGATGTCAAACATTAAACTAGTGTGGATGAAGATGAACTCTTGTTGAGGAATCCATCACTCTTAAACTAAATAGGCTTGGAGAAATTGGGAATGTAAACTATCACTTCCTTGTCATATCCCAGACCAGTTCAGTGCTTGTTATGGCTCATCTCTTTCCAAGATATGATGATGGAATTGGAAATAACAAGCGGAACCTCTATATGCATAACTTCATCTTTCTCTTCTTATGTGGTGCCACTAATTTTCTTATGTGATTATGAAGTAGCATCATTCTGTGCAGGTTATTGAACTGGATCATAGAGAGGATTGTTTTGAATATGAGCAAGTTCAAAATGTTGATTTTCATTATGTTGGAGTTGGGACTCAAGTTGTATGAATTCAAGTGTCTTGTTATTCTTTTACACAATTTTGAGTGTGAGTGAGGGTGCTCTTGTCGACCATGATAGTGTCATTGATAGAGGAGAGAAGCAAAGTGTTCAATAACTCTACAAGGCCATTTAATCTCGCCACTGAAGACATGTGACTCACTCAAATACTGAAGGGCTTCTTACAACTCCACCCTTCTACAAACAAGACTCAAAGGATAAAAGGGTGTTGATCTCAGCTGAGAATGCACTGCACTAGATTACAATTAAGCTTGATTTTGCTTTTGATAGAAAACAAGAGAACTTGCAACAATCATTGTGTGCAAGTTGTAACTTGATGCAGACCTATGACACTAAATTGGTCTAAAAAATGAACAATTTACCTGTTAATTGATCTCAGTGTTGTTGTGCCAAGTCCACCACTATATTCTAAATTACTGTCTTGTCCACATTTCTTCACAATAGCCTGCAATCTCTGTAGTAACAATCTCTACAACACGCCTCACAAATACGCCTTTGAGCTTAACAATCAAATATAATTTCCTACAAAGATAAATCTCCAAGAGAACTTCAATGGTCACTCATAGCACCATAATTGCATTGGTTTAAATGTTCACTCCCCCAACAAAGTGTTGATGGCCAATATAATCTGCTTTTAAACAAATCTTCAATGGAAAAACCACATTATCATATTTTTAATGTTATGCAACAAAATGGCTCTCATGAATCATGGAAAAAACAAGAGGATATTAAATATTAAATGGATTCAAAGTCAAAGACACCCTGATTACTCCTCTCAACAATTCCAAGCTCACAACATTCATAATTCACAAAACCAAGTCACTACAACTTCAACAAATGGTTTGATCATGGCGAGATCTCTTATTCACAAGCAACACAATACAATTTTTACCATTGCGTATCATCAAAAACAACTCCTACTAAATGAATGTAGGAGAGAGAGACATTGCAATACCCAAATGTAGGAAAGAGAATGCATGTCTTCGAGGTACAAAGCAACTTACCCAATAAGTAGCTCAACTATACAATGACAATTCTTCACATTCAATATGTACACCCATAGTTGTTTCTAGCTCCAATGCTAGGTCATCTGCAACGACAATTGAGGTTGCATAGCTCCAATGGGAAAATTAGGGTTGGCACAAGTCACAGCTTCCCATGCCAAGTGTCACAGGTCTTCACACAATCTCTTCACTCAAGTCTGCATACCTAAAACATTACCACTCTATAACAAGCAATGAATTAGGATCTACAACCTCAGCTTCAGCTAAGGTAGTCTTCAACGCAATCAAAAACCATCCATAACTGTAATTCAACAAGGAAAGAATCTATAGTTCAAAGAGCCAACAACTTTCTGTGTCCTCTCCTAGCACAGGTATATAGTCAATCTATTGTTTCGATTTCTTTAATCAATAAAGCCCAGAAACTCTTATCCTTCTTAAACATGGAGTTGCATCAAACTCTCAACGCATGGAGTTTCTTAATTACAATTAACTAACTGTGAAGATCTTGAATGAAAAAAACTAAACAATGCTTGCAAAATGTCAAAGTACAATTGCGATCACTGTAGCAATATGCAATTACTCACTCATAGTGATCATGATAGCAACAATATTAACACCAGACTTCAAGCATACCAACGCATAGCTATCCAATTAACAAATCATTAGTGTTGAAGAGAGCACATATCGATTCCATGGTTGGAAACAACAAACCAAACAATGGAGCACTTCATGCACAAGATCTCTCCAATATTCAAGCAAACACGGTCCTCTAGGATTGTCTTAGCTGTAGGCAAATTTCTCAATGGGATTTAATCAAGGACCACTGCAAGTGTACTCCACACCACCACACCATGTAGGAGCTACACAAGAAAAGAAATAACAGCCACACCATACACCTCCGCCAAGGAAATAAAACACCACCACAGTGTTGGAATTTAGTGCAAGGATATCTCAACTCCACAAATGGCATTTATCTTTTGATCACGTCTAAGAAATATTTGAATATGCCACAACCTTGATAATGGAACACACTTTAGACATGGATGTGTCGACCTCTTTTAAGACTACTACAGCAGAAACCATATTGACAACCCTTTAAATTCAACATTAACATCTGTGCTACTTTAAACACTATGCTTCTGTGTATGTCTTTGCTTTATTTGCTTCTGGTTTCTATTTCAAACAGTATACGAAGGATTCTTTGCATCTAATATTTCATCAAAAGCAACAACTTTCTTCAAATTCCACTCTGCAATGGCTTGAAGTGTCAGTCCTGAGATGGCTCAACACAGCTAGAGGGCTTGATTCTCATGAAGAGGGTTTGGCTCAAACATTTTCCAAGGAGATACTATTCACTCTTTGAATTTCTCTTCGGAGTCGAAATGAAATGCCACCAAATCGTGACTTGGGAATACTGTTAGGTGACTCATGTACATATTCTTTACACAAATATGCCTCACACAACAAATTATAAGTTAGGGTTTCATATTGCATCCAACACATGACTACTCACTCGAGGTGTAGACACAGCAAGACGTCGGATGTGCTCACATTGGAGGAGTATGCCCAAGTCGTAAAAGGTGTTAACTCAGGTTGCCAACTCTACATTCCTCAATGTAGACGCATGCAAGTGTAATCAAGGCAGCTCCAAGAGTTCAATGCACCAACGATGGTGTGAATAGCTCCAACAGTTCTTCATACCAAGTCTACAACTATCACATTCTTGTTGGCATGATGAGGGAGAGGGTGATCACAACCTCATTTTGATACCGCTATTAGGTTTACCATCTGTACCACTATTAGGTTTACCCTGGGTACTGTCCCCGTAATGAGAGGAAGTGCCCAATAGGTTTCGACAAGAAGTGTATTCCACAAAAGATATAGCGAGAACCTGCAAAGAATATTTGAAATAAGACATGCCCCTAGCATTATCAACTATACAGTCAAGTGCTTTTTGATGAGGGATCTTGATTCCTAACATCTACTTCGTAAAGATAACTTAAATTCCTCGTGAAAATATGAGCTCGACTTTTACATCCATTGCACCTCAACCATGTCACCTATCAAGCCACCTATATATCAAGAATGCTATGAAATGTTCCTCCAACATTCATTAAATCTCAATCATAATAAGTATGGAAATTAGCTCACGTATTCATAAAAGGCCAAAATCAAGCAAGAAAACCTCGTGCAAAGTTGCAAGTGAACTAAATTTACCTGTCCTTTTCCAAAGACTACTAATTTTGCCTCTTCCAATCACGACAAAAGATCTATTAAATGAATGAAACTTAACTCTGTTCAAAAATACAATTACACAAAAAAATGTTGTGATTGCTATAAATTCAGTACATTTTCTTTCATGTAACTTTCAACAATTTCCTTATCTGTTGAGAATTACTGCTCTAGTGATCCACACCAATATATTGTAAGATACAAATGCATTAAGGATACAAAATCCAATCCAATCATGAAGTAGACCTTATTCTATTTAAAACCATCTATTTTGAGATTAAATATGGCAAGGTAGCTAAGTCTCAAGGTTCGCCGAACCTAATCCTTGAGGTTCAAGGTTCGGCGAACCTCAAAAAAAATTTGAAATTCATTCAGGTTCGCCAAACCTGAAAGACGAACCAAATGTCGAACCTGAAGTCGAACCCAAACCTCACCAAACCCAAACCTAAAGGCAAAGCTAATGTTAAAGCTAAAGCCAAACCTGAACCTGAAGGCAAATTTTTTTGAGGTTTGATTTTTTTGCTAAAAAAAAATTGAAATTAAATAAATAAACACAATATCAATAAATTAAATGTTGTCTATAAATTAAATGCTCTCTATTTATTTATGTTGTCTATGAATTAAATGCTCTCTATTTATTTATGTTGTCTATAAATTAAATGCTCTTAAGTTATTTATGTCGTCTATAGATTAAATGCTCTCTATTTATTTATGTTGTCTATAAACTAAATGCTCTCTATAATTTGAAATATCATACTTTTAGTCTACATAAGAACACACCAAACAACAAGTAAGAACATAGATTTACCCCTAAGAACAAACTATTGTTGTGGGAAGCATGTGAATTCGTTGTTAAACCACAAAAACCTACTCTTAGAAGCACAAATCTGTGAACAAAAATGTCATAAACAGCAAGTATATACGACAAAATTATGAATAGTGACCTAAGTGCTTTGAATCCTATGGGCTATGGGGTGTAGAAAATTAGTTAAGGGGAGTATATGAAGAAAGTTTATATATATATATAGTCAAGACTCAAACCTATTGTCGAACCTCATCGGAAAAATTCGAACCTGAACCGAACCTAATCCTTGCCGAACCCGAACCCAAACCCAAACCGTGTAACTTAGGGGTAAAAGCAGCATGCCCCCTACATTCCTGTAAAAATTGAAGACTCTTTCTTTTGGTTTAAGGTTAAAAACTTTCCAACTCCAATAAAAAAACTATCAAGACTACTTCAGTTGGGATTAAAATTAATCTAAAACAACTTCCACCAGTATATTTCCTCTTTGAGAGAGCTTCAGACCGAAATAAAATTTCTTTTCATTCACATTCGTGGGTGCTCATTTCATTTCACCCTCCTATTTCTTTTAAAAGAGCCCTAAAAACATGAAACTTCACCTCTTTTACTACTAACAACTATTAATCTTCAGAGGTCCTATTACTTATAGGTTCTTAACAGGTTCTATTCACAAACAATACATGTAGTGTGATAGGTGGACAGAAAGACAAAAAAGTAGGAAAGGAGTTGAAGAAAAGCAAGGAAAGAGAATGAGAGAGATTTTTAAAATAGAGTAATGACATCTAAGACTCTTTTATTATAATACCAAATATGCAAAGTATGCTCATGTAAGGGTAAATACAGCAAAATGATATTGAGATATACTCTTTGAGATAAATATAAGTAAAGTCAAGAGAACAATTGAAAAAAAGAAACATTGAGGCCCTAACTAGAGTCTAGAGTCTAAAGTTCATCTTTATAATAATCAAATGAGCACATAGCTCATATGAAGTCTAGGTCACTACTCTAACTCAGCCAAGTCAAGGAAACTGAAGTTTGCATTATCTTGGCAAATAGCTTCAACAGCTTGTTACCACCTAAGTTGTACTTAGTGTTTTTTTATCAAGTGAGCCTGGTGAACCGAACAAAGATGATTTGTTCGAACTTCAGAAGATCTTCGAAAGTGCTTCTGGGAAATGCTTATTGTACTATATCACGTGTTCATACCCCATAGGGGAGTTGTAATAAAATGTTCTAACATGATAGTGTCTGTAAAAGACTCGGTCTCTTAGACTTTATTTGTCAATCCGATCAGCCCAGAGTGTTTTTTCCCTTGGTTATTATTGGTTGTTGAAAAAACAACTGATAATTTCTGAGTTTTTCACTCAATACCTCCAAAGTTGGGGTGGTCGACTTGGCATTTAGGCCCATTGAGGTTATTAGAGTCTATGTGTCAATGTATAAACATGCTAGGCATTATGGTCGAGTCATATGAACATGCCTAAGTCCCCCTAGGTTTTATTTTTTTTATTTTTTTAAGTTTTTTTAATTTTAATTTTTCCACAAAACTTAGGCTATTTTTTAATAGTCTAATTGGAAAAATTGGTTTTGTAATAAAAGTGGACTCGGAAATCAGTTTCAGTCATGGGGGTGCTCATTTTCTAACTCGAAGCACCATGTAAACCCATAAACCCACTTTTCCTAAGTTTTGAGTGATTTGTCCATCACTCAGGTCAAAAGTCCAAAAAAAAACAAATATTGATTATTTTAATTAATAAATTAATTAAATGATGGAGAAAACCCCAAATCCTAAATCAACGAGATTTGCTCTGATTTGACTGAAATCAGTCTCATAGGCTTGAGATTGACTGGAGCTGACCATTCCTTGACAGAAGGAGGTGATCTAGGCTAAACTGAGAGTGCACCACAGCATGCAATCTTGGGAATTGCGCCCTCTCTCTCTCCTCCACACGTGAGGGCCCATCTGGATGAGTTTTGGTGGATGTTTCAGTTAACAGGTTGAGGTGTCAGTCCGATAAGCTCTCCGATTGACAGTTGCACTCAATGAGACTTAGATCAGACTCGGTGAGACTCAGATCAAGCTCGGCTTGACTCCACATGCAGCTGCAATCTCTCTCTCCTTGGGAATTGCACCCCCCTGGGCTAGTTTTCCAGTTTTTGTTGTAAATAAAGCTCGATTTTCCTCTTCCAAGCTAGTTAGAGCTAAATTGAAGAGTTGTTGCTATTGTATTGTGTACTATTTTGGAATAAAGAAGCTTTGGAGGCAAGATCTATGGTGTAATGCTTTTCATGTGTGGATGGTGATTGTCAAGTGCTTATGAAGTATAATCTGTATTATTGATCTTTACTTTTTGTTGGTTAATTGTTGGCCTTGAAGGAGAGAGCTCCCTCCTGTTAGGGTAAGAGATCATTCTAGTTTGATTTATGCTCTTACTGTTCGCTTGTTTCAGATCTCTTGGAGTTGCATGTATTTTAAGTTTAATTGCATGCTTTCTAATTGTCTTTTTCAAACAACACCCATGTTTTAACCATCTGTTTGTGCAAGGATTTCTAAGTTGCAGGTGATCTCACTTGTAGAAGGGGTTGAGCTAGTTTGAATCTTCCTCATCTTCAAGATCTTTTTGAGGACATAGTCCCTCGATGTTCCACCAAAGCAGATTCCAAAGCCCAACACTCCCAAGCTTCCATCACTCTTTCTCTCTCTTCTTCCTTCTAAAAATCAAAATTTTACCTGGTTACTTTGTTTACAAGCTTTGATATTATTCAGATCTATTATCTTAAAGTAAAACTTAACATAGATCTATTGTCTCAAGGCTCATAATCTAGATCTCATTCCTAGAAAGTTTCATAAAGCATTCTAGATCTAGTTTAGGGAAATCGTCCATTTTGCATGGTAATTTAAAGAGAATATGTAGTTTGCATGCATTAGATTTATGTTTTCTGTTTTAAAAATTAAAATCCAACAATCAATGCATATCACATTAGCTGCCCCAAAGGCAAGCCAAGACCCCAAGGAAAGCTTGCTTTCCTTGGTTCCGTTTTTACCATTTTAACTAGTTTTAACTTAGCTTTTTTTTGTTTAAAGTAGGCTGACCCAAAGGTACTTTCAAAGTGCTTTTGGGCATATTTCATTCTAAGAAGCTTTTTTTTTTTACCAGGCATAACAAAAAGAAGAGAAGTTGTTGTTCGAAAGTGGCTTTTGGGCCATCTGAATCCCCCCAAGGGTCTCCCTTTTTTTTACTGTAATCTTTAATTTTGGCATTTTGTAAAGCCTTGTTTTCATTCTGTATAAGAACCAAGAGGATTCAGATAAGTTTTCTGATACTATAACCACTGATAATAAAAAAATTCTCCGAATAGGCTCTTTCGAGCCCTTTCCCCATCCCCCCTGGGGGTATTCGCGCCTTTTTCCATTTTTCGCATTTTCTTTTTTTTTTGCTCTAGATTAATTTCATTTCTGCAGAATAATATGCTTTGATTACTTTATCATATGTTCCATATTTCAGTATCAAAGTAACTTTAATACTTACCCCACGACTTCCCGATTGACCTGAAAGGGGAAAGAAATGCATGGTAGGACTAATTAGAAAACCTGTGGTTTGCTTCTTTTTTGCTGCTTGTTATTAATTTCTGCAAGCAATATTTCTAAAATTAACCCCCTCCTTGATTCCTCGATTGAGGTCCACTTGGACCGAAAGAGGTTCCTAGAGGGTTTTTCTTTCTAAAAACACATCATTTAAAATTTACTAAAATTGACAAGACTCCAATGTGTATGCTCTGCACTTGGCTACAGTTCGTCCGATCAGTCAAGTTGCATCAAAAGCAACGTGAGTGACTAGATTAATTAGGATTCACCTTCCCCAATTAACCACCATCAAGCGAAAATCCAACGCTTCGATTAAACCGTAAACAGTGACAAAATACCCAAAGGAAGTGGGAACTCCTGGACAGTGACCTCGAGGCGCCGATCTCTGTTACACCTTCGTGTGTATTATGAACACAGTCTCAGAGACTCCATTCATCCCACACATTCCTTGCGGGTAGCCGTGAAGGTTTACTTTTGGACATACTCCAAGTACCCCTCGAGTATATCTAGAGTCCCCTTTCGCCTAATTTAATCCACTTAAAAACGTACCAAGAGACATTTGCAAAATATTCACTCCAAGCACATGCAAGTACATTTGATTATGTTGTGACTCCATTTTCAGGCACTGGTTATTTGTTTAATTCTTTTGATATATATATTGTGTGTCACCATTGTGCTTACTTGTGCTCATTTTTCATCTTGTCATCTATGGTTATTAATGGTTAATTTCAAACTCCTAAGCAACTTATTCAATTCAACACCATCGTACTAAAATAATTAGCCTTAGTACCTTAATAGGGTCTACCCGCCTTGGCTTCATCAAGAGTTGAGCCTAAACGAAGGAGTCAAGAACAAGGTGACAACCTTGACTCGAGACTTGCCTCCAAGGACACACCGAGTGGCTTAAAGATTTCTGCCACGTCCCCCCCAGATGTGTGAAAGGCGGCAACACAGCTCTCACCATTTTTTTGTTTTAACTTTTAAATCAGTGGGCACTATATTGGGCAACCAATTCCTCTTCTATGTTTCAATCTTGGAATCACACAATTCCTAGTTTGGAGGGTGCAAGAGGAATAGATACAAGATATTGTTTGAGCATATGTTGAAATGCTGGAAAAACTGTTTCAAGTGTATTTAAAGCTGAAAAACAGCCCAACTTATCTTCTCCATGTGAGGAGAAATGGGTCTGATCCCATTTACCTTTATATATACTGTAGATAAGTAAAGATAAATGTAAATGTTTATCTTTACTTATCTCTAGCATATATAAAGGTAAATGCCGACATTAATTTTAACTAAAACAAAAAGTTAAATACAATTCTTCAAATGCTCACATGCTCAATGAGAAGAGTATGGCAAATAGAGGGGTTATCTAAAGCTTTAGATAGCTAAAATTAGGATTTAGTGTGGAACACTATTTTTGGGCCTTTTTTCTTGTTTTGTGTTTTTCATTTAAGCAAGCCACATGTAGGTTGCTCGTAAGGGCTTAGGCTCACATAGTATTGTTGGCCTCCCTTACCACTCATATATTCGAAGGGTACACATCATCATATCATCATTTGTACACTATGGTTTCCTCATGAACCCTAGGAGAAACTAATGGGAGGGAGGAGAACATGCATATCTTGTGATTAGGAGTTTAATCTTGTTATTAGGGTTTGCTCTTGCGGAGGGCATGTTGGTGATGATTTTGGATTTTTCTCTCTCGTGGATCTTCACTTGTACCTCTCTCTCTCTCTCTCTCAACACTAGGGTTTCTTGGTCTCCTTGTGCATCTTGGAGTATCTCGGAGTTCTAGGGTTAGGGTTTTATCCTTGGAGATCAGAGATTAGAGTTTTGAAAAAAAACCGTAGGGAGGATTTGTGATAGTGTTGGTGATTAGTGTTGGAGAAATTATTTCGCTTGGATCTTCTTGGTTGAGCTAGGGTTTGATGATTTACCCTAGCTAGGTCTTTTAGATGGTTGGAAT
Source organism: Pseudotsuga menziesii (assembly GCA_001517045.1). Classification (NCBI taxonomy): domain Eukaryota; kingdom Viridiplantae; phylum Streptophyta; class Pinopsida; order Pinales; family Pinaceae; genus Pseudotsuga; species Pseudotsuga menziesii. The sequence goes on from LPNX010141655.1 coordinate 92,315, forward strand.
TTTGTACTGCAATGATTTATATCTTGTTTATTTGACATAAGTAAAAGAGCAAATTGCCAAGTGATTTAACATCTAAAGGAAGAATATAACAAGCTCTATTTACTGCTGTTATACTGGTATAGTTAACAATGTTGCAAATATCGTGTTGAGGAATATATCGCTGACGGTTTAGAAAGAAACGTATAGGAAATATAGGGGAAAATATCAGGAATTATCAAAAAATATCGGCAAAAATATACTTAGACCTGAAGAATTATGAAAATATCGGACAAATCGGCAACACAAAAAACTCAGAAGAAATCAGAGATATTTGCTACAATGGTATTTACTGCTGCTAAAGTACATTTTCAGATCTGGTTGTTGGCTGATAAGTTGCTGTAGATGGGCTGGAAACTTTTGTCTTGGTTTGGTATCTTTTCTCTTTTAAAAAGCCATGAAGTTTGGGGCTGTTAGAACTTAGAAGTGAATTATTGTGATCTTTCTGTTGCTATTTTACACTTTAACTTACAGTAGTCCTAAAGGCTGAAAATTCTAGGTATAAGATCCAAGAAACCTTCTAGGTATTTTCTGCAATTGGGCATTTGCATAAATGCCCAATTGAGCAAAATTTGAACAAGGTATTCAGTTTCTTTCTTACATAAATAGTCAGAGTGGAGAGAAGCTCACATATTTTCACTTCCACTCTTCCCCAAAAGAAAATAGTCATCCATGCCCAACAAGTTCAGAACAACAAGGATAGCCTTAAGCCAGTAAAATTCATTTGATAAAAAAGGTAACATCAACAAAGGCATTTGTCAAGCAGGTTAAAGTCAAGTGGTACATCAAGTGTTCATTGAGGAGACCAAGGTCCCCTTCCCCCCAAGAAGATGTCACACCAATTCAACTAATTGGTGCTATATTGTGATATCTCATTGTTAACCGAACCTCAACAGTTTGTCCTAAGCAGTAGGCAGGCAAGACCAGGATGCAAGTCCTGGCAATTTGGCAGAATAAAAAACCCTCGCATGTAGCATCTAAGACAAAGATTTCAAGCCCTAAAGGATGTTGCCTAAAAGGATATTTAACACCCAAAAAGCTGGACGGAGACAAATATATAAACTTTATAGCAATATCTTGCCAGTAGATTTCAACCCACGTCAATAATAAATCATTAGTTGGGAACAAAACTGCTTATAATAAGGAGCTGACCAAAAACTAGGCAATGTGTATTGCGTAGTTCCAAACCTTATTACAAAGTTCTACTCCCATAGATAAAAATATTCAAGATAAATTATACAGTCTAGCCATATTTATATAGCCAAAGTCATCATCATAAAGCAATAGTCACAAGAAAAGAAATGGAAATAAAAAAGAATGCATGATGAAAATGGAAACAATGCATTCTAGAGCAACACAATTTAATCATATATGTACCTTCACTGTACCATATTTCTGCAATACAAATTTTATGTCCTCGCGAGTCAATTTGATCTCCTCTTTTTGTGCCTCTCCAGACTTACTTTCATTTGCTGCCTTCTCTTTTTGTGCCTCTCCAGAATTACTTTCATTTGCTGCCTCCTCTTTTTGTGCCTCACCAGACTTACTTTCATTTGCTGCCTCACAGGGACTCTCAGTATTCATTGCCTCTTCAGATTTATGCCCATCCAGTGCATCCCCTGAATTTGACTGGAGGGTTACCTCAGCAGACTCTTTTGAGTCATTTCCCTCACCAGACACTTCTTCAGATGACTTCTTTAAAGTGAAAGCAACAATTAAACCTTTTGGATGGCTGTTATCCTCCAAAACTGAGTCACCCCTGAAAAATAAGACCAAGAGAAAATAGCAAAAAAATCACAGATAGACACTTTTATGAATGCAAATAGATATTTTTTTGTACTTACAAACTATCATTCTGCCATTGGTTTTACAACTACTTACCAACTATCATTTTGCCATCGGTTTCCAGAAGGGCCCCGACCATTGTTGATTTCCTCAAGCAAAGCTCTCCTTTCAGCATCAAAATCCTTCCTGAAGCATTACAGTAGCAGTAAACATTGCAAATGATTGAATTGTAAAAAAGAACAAGATCTAAAACATTTTAAAATATTCAGAATAGAAAACTATGCAGTCCACTGGTGACTTCCTAGAATCTAAGATATAATGTTTCTTAAGCCCACTACCATTAGATCTTGAGTTCAACAACTCATATTTAACTGTTCAGGTTATGCTAAACACTTATATTGTTATTTATCATGGCATACTACACCAATCTCACTTGCTAGTCAATAAATGTGCAAGAAAATGACCCACACAAAAGCAAAGCAAGCAGGTTTTCCTAGAACCAATGGTTCATTAGATGTTACTTGATTGGCTGCAAAAAGAACACTTTCAAAAGAATATTGGGGCATTAATGCTAAGGTCTTTTGCAGAATTAACTACCTTAGTGATGCTCTCAAGCCTTGACCATGTGAAAAACATTATTTTAACCAAATAGAATTAATTGATTGAGGACCTACTGCTAGTCAATAAAGGTGCAAGAGTATGACCTGCACAAAAAGCAAAGCAAGAAGGTTTACAAAAAACCAATGATTCATTAAATGTTACTTCAACAGCTGCAAAAGGACCACTTCCAAAAGAACTTTGGGGCTTTAACACTAAGGTATTTTGCAGAATTAACAAATATAGTAATACTCTCAATCCTTGATCCTATCAAACACATTAATGACTGTTTAAACCAAAAAAAATTACTTGATTGAATTACTTAACAATCAAAAGAAATAGTATATAGACCCCACTGACAAAGGTTGTTCCTCTTTAGAAAAAAGATTTGGAGTACAGACAAAGCAATCAAGCTAAACCATATAAATATAGAAGCATTGCAAATGCATATGCATACAGAGAACTGAGCAATGCTTGAAATATGAACAACTAGCATACTGTAGAGAACCTTGTGGAAACTCAGTTATTGCTACTGAATTATTTGGAAAGTAGTGGAAATAGTACTAGTAAATAAGAATTGCACATATACCAATGCTGCAGTGCAATCAAAACAAACAATGAAAACAGGATTTTTCTCCTTGAAAGATAGATTGCATCCTTACTTTGGCTTCATCTCCATATCTGCACCATCATAGACCAGATTCAATTTAGAAATGGCATTGGCCTCTTCCTCTGACGAGAACTCAATAAGAGCAGAACCACAGAGGGCCTTGACTGTGGCAACATGACGGGGCAGCCGCACACTATTAACCTGCACACATAAAGGTATTGAGCAGTGATCCTAGACTTAAAAATATAGTTAAAACCAAGTTCACAAGAATATTCAGTTTTACCAAGACCAAAAGCAAAAACTTTTCCTATTGAATTGTCAGGGTCTTGGACATTGCAAGAAGTCTAAAACCAAATATTCTTCCAATTGAATTGTCAAAGTATTTGACATTACTTGAAATTAGCTTCAAACTCTTAAGGGGCCCTAGAAGTTGCTTCTACATGGCAACTACATTATTTCCAATGATCAATTGATTCACCTGTTAACAATTTTTAATTCTACCATAATAATGTATAAATATTTCATTTCATATTCAGTTTTGAGAATTTGCTGCACCAATGCCTACACCACCTATGATCACTTTGCCCACTAACAAGAAACCAGGCCTTCTGCAATACACTGGGCAAACTTACACACTCCCTAACACAAGTCTAATTCCTATCCACTTCCACACATGACACTACCTAATACAAGTTCAATTCCTATCCACTTACAAACTTCTTCCAAACTCAAAATAGGCTTTAACCATGGTTAGATATTTATGGCAACAAGGCCTCATCCACCCATTGTAGCTCAAGTTAACTGCATTTCCTATTTGTCCAATTTATGTACCCCAGTAAATAGTTGCACAAGATTAAGATAAATAATATTACTGAGTAATCATGTCCAATGCAGATAGATAAATACCTTTCCATGTTGGTTGAAAAAACGTTCAACATCTTCAAGTTTCACATCATAGGGTAAAGGAGCTGCAGCAATAGTCCTCGAGTCTACTTGTTCTAGAACTTCCTCAGGCTTCGACAATTTGTTAACACGCCCAACCCTCTTCCCTGTTGAGTAAAATATTAATCACACAACCTCACCACCAAATGTAACTTATTTACCTGTTCTAGAAAAAAGAAAATCTAAATTTAACATCTAAACTCTTCTAGTTACAAAACCAGAACAACCAAAATGGACTTAAATAGCAAAAATGAATCAAGGAATGAACATGTCAAGATATGAAGCCAATCTGATTTAGCCCAACTTTACCGGATTAAACTAAGCAGCTGGCTTGGAAAAGCTATAGAGTGAGAGTTTGACTCTATTTTCAGAAAAAACTAATCCGCAAATAGAAAGCTATTAAAATACATTAAAGAAAATTATATTAAGACATATTTTAATATAAAGTTTACAATTTACATATCATGCAAAATTTCAATAATACTTCATTTCAAAGTATACAGAAAATAGCATCATGCAAATTTTCAATAATACTTCATTTTCAAAGTACATAGATATGACACATACTACAAAAATAAGTCTGGTGTGTCTTGGGGTCAAAAAAACAAACCAAACGAGTATATTTTAGAGTTTCACTCGTGTAATTCAAAAAAGTTTTGTAGATTTGGACGGGGTGAGGTTCAGAAAGATTCAGCATTTTAATAAAAGGATTTAGAGGTTCTGAAGAATGTTCAAAAATATAGAACAGATCAATTTATACTTAATTAAAGGCATTGCACAAAAATTCAAATAATCACACAAAATAGAGTAAAACGCTTCATCTGTAACTCAAAAGAGATACACACAAGTATATCTGACACATAATAACACTATCCATTTTAGAACCTGTCAGAGTTCTAAAAGAAGATGATACACGAAAGCTTGATTAAAAGACATAACCAGTGCTCTAAAGTAATATTTTGCTCTTAAACCAAAGGAGGCCTAGACTAAACCAGTTCGTACAGTCCAAAAGGTTCAGGATCCAACTGAAGCCGAGTCAGGTCCAGCATAATAAGACTCACAAATCAACCTGACAGGCGTTTGACTTGAGAGTCAGACTCACAAATCAACCTGACAGGCTTTTGATTTGCAAGTCCAAATCCAACTGGAGGAATCCGATAAAAATGATTTTTCCAACCAGGGTTCAGATATCAAAACCAAGCAAAGCAGCGTTCCCTAACACCCACACCAACTATTCTAGAAGAGCAGTGAGCAGTGATCTGTACCTTAATGTAAGAATGGTTAACAACATGGCATTTGTTATTTCAATTTTTCAGTCTAGACCATACAAATTACACAAAATAATAAATAAATTAAAAGCCCATTGTGGAAAATGTGAAAAAAAAGACCCACCGTCTTCGGAAACCCGGAGGGTAGAAGATGAATTGCGAATGACTTCTACAACCGCAGCTGCAGTTTCCTCCGGTACATTCTCAGGCCCTACTTCCTTCAGACCAAGATGGTTTCTCATTCGTTGAAACGAGCAAATTAAAGACACGCTAACCACTGTTATCAGGTATTGTCAAGGAAATTCCATACTTGAACAACAGAAACTAACACTACAACTCAAAACGAAAAGAAAAGAAAAAGGATACTCTCATCCTCGCTTTCTTGAATGGTTTTTTTAAGGAACTTATCGCGTGGAAGATTGCTGTCACTGAAGTAAAATTCAACCTGCTTGCAGGGCCAATAAATCACAAATTAAAAATAAATGAAATTAGATCAAATCGAATGTATATGTGAGGAAAGGATGAACACTACATGAATGACGATGATAATGGGTACCTGGCGAAGCACTTTGCTTGTAGTCTCCTGGTCCAAAACAGCTGCTGCCATGGCTACTGTTGCTTCTCTGCTTCCTACCTTGAGTTTTGTTGAGCCGAAAAGCCTTATCGGAGAGAAAACCCACAAAGGTTTCAGTACTCCTTTCAGCAAGAAAAGCCAACTGATGGATATGCAGTCTTATGAGGAAAGTTTATAGGGTTTTAGGTTTAGGAGCTGCATGCGATGGAATTTAAATTGGAAGAATCCATGCCGTGACCGCGGACAAGAGCTAGTGCTGAATATATAAGGTATAGATTCTCTGCTAGCTTTTAGCCTTTTCGTGGGGAAACCTCCCGATTCCCACTCCCAGTTTTCTTAGGGTTCTTGACCACTCCATCTCACCCTTAAATCTTGGGTACTTTTTTTGAATTTTTTAATTTGTGTCAAAGTTGGGTCCAATTAAAATTATTTGTGTCAAAGTTGGGTCCAATTAAAATTATTTATCGATATTTTATATTATAAAAAAAATGTGTTTTTTCTGGAAATAATAAGCTATTAGTTTAGGTCAGTGAACTTGGGCAAAAATGTTGTGTTCAAAATAGTTTAATTTCAAATTTGGATGAGTGTCCAGATTTTATGTGTGAAATAAATATATCTTATTTAAAGTTAATAAAATTTGGAAATAATAATAAAACAAAATTATTATTTGGTATGTTATTATTAAATATAATATATATAGTTAAGAACATGGTTATTGAGTGAGTTTAAGTGTAATAATATGTGTACAGGTTAAAATTTAGTGGGGTATTTACATTCCCTAAACTTTAGTAGTTAAATTGTTGCACGGAGGAGTTCTCTTGTCCCACAAACAATGGAGTCTCATACACCATCTTGGTATTTGGCTTGGTCGTGACCTTAAAATTAGATTATTGTACAGCTTCACTGTGCCTAATTCAAAGAGGGGTATGGTATGTACACTTCCATAGACTTTAGTAGTTCATGTTGCATGGAGGAGGGTCCCTTGTCCCACAAACAAGGGGGTCTCATACACCAATTTGATGTTTAGCTTGGTGGTGACCTTAAAACTAGATTATTATTATAAACACTGCATTGAGATTTATGGATATATAGTTTAACAATGCTTCCACTAAAAATAAACACTGGTAGAACATTTAGTGACTTGCGTATCGCTAATTCACTCTACGTTGCGAGGTAGATCAACTCTCGAAGATTCTAGAGCTTGACTCTCTCCACACAAAGTAGTATTCTTTAGATTCGATTACGTAATAAGGCTTTCATCCAAAGAATCCCCAACCCCACCAACCCCCAAATTTGGATGTTTGAGAGACCTAGGGCTCCTCTTGGGGTTACATGGTTAGAGCCCCTCGCCTCTTGGTATTCTCTAATTAACATTATCATTAAATACATTGGCCCCTTCATGGTGATTAATGACTCAATTGAAAGCCTTCTTGTCTCTTCCCTCATTCTGCATCGACTTCTAGTTCTTTCATAACTTTATGTGCTTTATACTTGTCATGGTTTTGTTTCTACACATATTTGATTTTTTTTTTGTTGCGCACTTAAGTTTTTATGTATTTTTAGAGAGTGGCATTAAGAGTTGCTTGCACACTCCCACTATATTAACATTGAATGTACTTTTGAGTCCTATTGACCTATTTTTTATAGTCCTTTATTAAACACTAATAAAAGTATTTTATATTACCTTATTTACCATATTATCTACCTCTAAAGGGCCTTGTGCCTATGCATTGTGGGGTGTCCATGGGAAGGGGTTGAACGGTTGCTAAGCCCCTAACCATAACCCTTGTTCATTATCATCACATTAAATATAGTTATGTTGACATATTATTATTGCTTTCTAGACTTCTTTGTCTCATACCAATCCATGAAGGAGACTCATTTGAAGGATCATTCTATCGTATGCATTTGATATATTGTAATAGAATGTTGCCCCTTCGAAAAGGATTCTTATTCATTACTCTTTCATTCATGACACAAGACAAGAATGAAGAAGTGGAATTTAAGGTGTCCAAGTTGGAAGATAAAATAGCAAGCATGGAAACTACAATGATAAATAAGGTTGGCATCCTAAATATGGTAAAGAAACAACATTTTAAAGATTATCTCCAACAAATGGCAAGCAAAGATGATCTCAAAGACATGAAAGAGACCTTGTGAAGGAGATAAGAAGCCTCATCCTAAGTTCTCCTTCTCAATAAGAGGACGAGAAGAAGAAGAATATTGACTCCCAGTTGCATATAAAGGACATTTTAACACAATTGGAGCAAAAGATGATTGGGTCTTAAACACTTGATCTATCATCACTCCAATATTGATGCCATCATGTTGTCAACTTGGAAACAAGGAACTACTTCATTCCCAAGATTGATATAGGGAAGTTCGATGCTAATGATCCCACAACATGGATATTCCAGATGGAACAATTCTTTGATCTATACCAAGTGCCAATTCTTTGAAAAGTAATTATTACACTTGTATGTTTAGTATTTGATTAGTTTGCATGGCATTGATGGATTTGAGAACACAAAAACACTATATTGTCTCTGGGTCCATTTTTACGAATGAACTGATTATGCATTGTGGAGATAGTATAAGAAACACATTCTTTAGCCAATTGTCAAATCTCGAGCAAAGATGTCCAGTAATATAGTACATTCAATAGTTAAAAAGTTAAGTCTTAGAGTGGAGGACCTTGCAAAGGATAAATTGTTGGATCTCTTTATGGGTGCTTTAAAGGAGAGCATTCAAAGTGAGGTGTCTCTTTGAGACAAACTCCTTAGAGATTTCATTATGGAAAATAGAATTGAAAGTAAAGATATGGTTACCAAAAGGGTTGCCACTAACACCTACAAAGAGTGCAATGTTCCAACTCCTAACCTCACTCAACCTACAAGATTAACACCCGAGAAACTAGATGAAAAAACAGCAAGGGACTATGGTTTGACATTGAGGGGCATAAGTGCGATGAGAATAAATTATTTTACATATAGTCTAAAAAGGAAGAAAAACATGAGTTGAAAACTTCAAAAGATCTAGAACTAAAGAGACCACTCCAACCATAATGATTGTCATGCTTTGACCAATATTCACACTCCTGAAGCTCTCAAAATAGAAGGATATATCAAGAAAAAAGGCAACAGTGTTGATTAATTGTGGTAGTACCCATAACTTCATTCAATACAACTTAGCCAAACTTCTCAATTAATTTGAATATCCAACATCAAAGTCTCAAGTAATAATTGAATATGGAGGCACTTTAAATTGTTTAGGGAAGTGCCATAGTATTAAGCTCTTTATGGAAACTATTTCTTGTATAGCCTAATGACTGTAATCCAAATGGTTGTCGTTGATTTGGTCTTGGTGGTCCAATGTTTATAACCATGGGAACAACTGATTTTAATTTTCGTGAACTTTTCATGATATTTTTCTCAAAAAGCAAGGTATTTGAACTCAAAGGTATACAAGGGAAACCATCCAACGTGATAAGATCTTACAACATGAAATAAATGTCAAAAGATGAATATTACCCAGGAGTAATTGTGCAATGCACTCACTCAATGCTCAAACATATAAACCTTATGTGTCTTTGGATCTTCAAAGAGTTATCAATCATTGTTCAAATGTATTCGTTGAGATGCTTAAAGGTCTTCCTCCTTCCTAAGAGCATGATCATGTTATTTAGCTAATCATAAGGATCCATCCTCCTATCATCTAACTCTATAGATACCCATGTGCCCAAAGAGTGAGATTGAGTGTATGGTTCAATAAATGTTAGAGGATGGCATGATTCATCCTAGCCAAAGTGTTTTCCCTTCACTAGTGGTGATGGTTTACAAAAATAATTATTCGTGGCATATGTGCCCCAATTACAAAGATCTCAACAAGATCACCATCAAAGATAAGTTTCATATTTCTATCATTAATGAATGATTAGATGAATTGCAGGGAGCAACACTTTTTACTAATTTGGATCTCCATTCAAGATATCACCACATTAAAACAAGGAAATAAGACATCCCTAAAGCAACCTTTATAACACATGAGAGCCATTCTGATTTTTTATTGATGTTGTTTGGCTTAAGTAATGCATGTTCCATGTTTCAAAGCTCAATGAAATATATTTTCAAGCCCTTCCTAAAAAAAAATTGTTGGTATTTTTTAATGATATATTAATTAACAACAAGTGTTGGGAACATAATGTACCACATGTTTACATGTTCTAGAAATTATTGGAGGAGCAACAACTATTTGCAAATCCTTCCAAGTGTGCCTCTGAGGTTCAGTAAGTGGAATATTTGGGTCATGTTGTATCTCATTATGGCATCAAGGTGTACCCTAACAAAATTAAAACTTTGATGGAATGGCTAATTTCCCAAACCTTGAATAATCTTAGGGGATTCTTAGGAGCGACGTGCTATTACCACACATTGGTAAAGAATTATGGTTGAATAACAACACCTCTAACATCATTACTAAAAGGGATGTATTTTTCTTGGAATCGAGAAGCAACACAAGCCTTCATGTAGAACTCATGTCTTCGCCACACATGACTTCATAGAAACCTTTATATGGAGTGTGATGCCTTGAGACACGGCATATGTAATACCCCAATGTTTTAAGCCCCAAACATATGTAATTATTATTTTGTTTTGTTATTGTGGCTCAAAGTGTCGGGACTATGTACATGGACATTACTATTATTATTATTGTTTAATAAAACTAACTAGCTCAACATGGACTACAAACGAGAATGGGGGGACATGGTTTCCACTTATGAGGGGGGTGGACACTAGGAGTTGTTACTCTCCCTAAGATTACTTATTGGACCCTATTCTTGATTATTTTGGCCTATGGAGTTACTATTTCACCTTATTCATGGTTTGGTGGACCCCTTTTGCACTAGTGCACCCTCATGAAGGTTTGGTTGGCCCCACTTGGATGAGAAATACTCTTTTGTGGGTCCCATTTGCACTATGGCGCCCTCTCCCTAGATTATAGGAGTTGTAAGCTATATTTTAGCTTTCACCTCCTTGATTCTTGCCTCCACCTCCATAAGTGTGCCCCACTCCTCTATTCATCCCCATTTTTGTGTTTATGGGATATTTATGACCCTATTGTATCCACTTTCTCACCTCATGCACCCTCCATGTGCTAGTATACCTCCACTCCTTGGTTTTTGGTAACTCCTCCTCGGGGTTCTAATCTAAGAAGGGAATATCCTAAACTAAGCCACCACTCAACCAAATCAAATTAAGTCTCCATGATGAAGCCTAACCACCCCTTAACCAATTCAAGTTGGTCTCCTTAGGTTCGAATTTCCCTCCTTGAGCTTTATTTATACATGAGTTATCTCCTTGTTGTGTTAGCCAGTGAGTGAGTGGGTTGGATGGTGCTCGTTGTGACGTGTTATTTGTTAGAGAGCAATGTTACCAGATATTTTTGGGTTCTTTACCTTTTTTCCCTCAAGGAACATTACTTGCCCCTAGTCTAGCACATAAAGCCATTGGGTGAGGGTGGTGATATTCAAAGGGTCACGGTGAGCACGAGTAGTCACAACTCACCAGGTAGTGTAGACGGAAGGGAAAGTAAGTGGCGAGGGGGTGAACTGCGAATACTCTGGTTGAGAATACCTCTACTTGTGGAACCATGTCATCAACTCAAGGGTGATTGTCATGTTGAGAGATGCATGAGCACGTCATGTCTAAGGCTAGGAGGGACATGGTCCTATTGAAGCCATTTGCATTCATTGAGATAAGTATTTTCTTGTGTTATTTCTTTTAGTTTATTATGCATATGTGCCATGGAGGCTAATTTGATATATGATTATGTATATATATGTTATGTTAGCAGTTGAATGCAGGATGGATGATCCTCATGCTTATCTATGTTAAAAGGATTATTATGTCAATAGTTGAATGTAGGTAGATGGCCTTCGTGTGATATAAAACGTGGATTGTGAAGAACCTTCTATATGTTAATCTCTAACTTGTCCCATTCAACTTTGAGTAGTAGGTCCGTCACCTACAATGGAAATTGAGGACAGATTCCTCTAAGCAAAGAGAAAATAACGAGACTTGGTAGTAAGTAAAAAATGGACCATGTATAATATTGTACATTTATATACAGATTGTAGATAGCATTTCAGGGCCACAAATGCAAATTGTCAGAAAACGCCGCATATCCAATGGAAAAACATCAAACTACTTCATCAATATAATCAACTAAGATGGTATGCTTTACTTTGTAATTGCATTGTACACACAAACCCTTTCTACTAAGCCAACCCAAGTATCATTTAGGATGCGCAATTGGAGACAAATTATGCTTCTCACTATGGTCACAAGCTCCATGATCTAGATCTCAATGAGGATAGTTGTTCTTGCTCTTTGAAATCGCAATGCAAAATTGACATCAATAAAATGCCCTCTTATGGGCTCTGGGGTACAGAATCCTACTTTATTTTTCCTCCCTACTATGGTGCATTCAAATTCTAGCATTTCTTTTGATGTATCCTCCAAATTTTATCCTTAGGATGTCCTTTGGATTTATAACAATTGCAAAACTAAACATATTTTTCTTCTTCAACAAATTTTGTTCCTTTTTTGAAACTTTGGACTCAATCTTCTATTGCTGAATCTCAAGAAATGGCTTCTTTGTGGCACCATATTTTACAATGGACTCTTTCCTTTGCTAGAATTTGCACCAACATCATCAAGATTCCTCTAACTATTCTTAGCTTCAACTAACTTAGCCTTTTGACAAGCCTCTTTTAGAGTGCAAACGTCAAACATTTCAAGCTCTTTTTGAATTCATTTGATCAATTAACCAGTGAACTTCATGATCAACTTTGCCTCTTCATCTATCACTCTAAGACAAATCGTGTAGTTGTTGTCTTGGATGTAGGCATATACTATCTAATTGGACTTCTATTGCAGGTACTATCAATGTTATTATTCCTTTCTATAGTTAACAAGATAGGATTTGTCCTTGGTGGAGACTTTGAATTTGCCCCACATCAAGGCTTGTGTGGTGCCAAGTTTTTGTTTTTTTTGTGCTCAAGCCTCAAATTAATTCTCCCACCACAACAAAAATTATTCATGCATACACAACTTCACAAAGGAAACATTATCTTCATTTGTGAATTGTTGTACACCATAAAAAGAATCTAACTGCATCAACCAATTATCAAGTCACAAGGTGTTCATCTAACTCTCATGGGGTGAGATTTCCACCTTGATTTCCATTTGTATAGAGAGGCCTATATTTTGCAATGATATTCATTTACAACTACTCGACATCTTGCTTGAGTTGCTCCCTAAGCCTTTTTGAATACTATTATGTAATATTATCACATTAATGATCAAATGTTGCAACAAATGAACGATACTCATCAATTAACCATTCATAGACATGACTTTCAAGCTAAGGCTAACAACTTTGGCTTTGAGTAGTTCGTTGTGGCTCTGTAATTTGTCCTCCATTCCTTTCGTTATTTGAGAGAGTCTTGACCAAAAACTATGTAGAAAGACAACAACTACATGCGAAACAAATGTGAAGATACCAATTTGATTAGAAATATCCGTGGGTGTCATTAGATAGCAAGAGAAGGTCATGGGTGCTCTTATGAAATGCCCATCACATAAGGAACAACCCAACAAACAAATTAAACACCCATAGAAATGAAGATGTCCTTGTAGATAAGCTAAACGCCCACAAAGATGAAAAAAATGTCCCAACAAACAATCTAAACACCCACAAAGATGAAAAATGTCCATAGATCTAAATTCCCAGAGAGATTAGAATTGTCCTAGTAAGCAAGCTAAACACCCACAGAGATGAAAAATGTCTCGTTAAGCAAGCTAAACACCCACAGAGATGAAAAATGTCTCGTTAAGCAAGCTAAACACCCTAGGCACATTTAAATTGGTTCAGTTGTGATAAAAATACGCCCCAGCAAACAATCTAAACACCCACATAGATTAAAAATGTCCCAGCACAAATCTAAATATCCACAAAGATGAAAAATGTCCCAATAAACAAGCTAAACACCCTAGGCACATGTTGCAGCTGCAACTATTTTCCCAAATTTTTTAAAATTTTGGACCCTACTTTAATTTTATCTTGCTTGGGAGTGTTTGGATTGCTGAACTTTGTTTTCCCTCTGCTACATTTTGGATTGTTTGAAGTTGAATTGAGGTCAAACTGTTTTTCTTCTTTTCAGAAAGTTGTTTTTTGTCGGCCGATGCTTTTGACTATGGAACTTGAAGTTTGATTTATGGATGATTTCTTTTATCGTTGTCGGAGGTCAATTGAACAATGAGTCGGGACAGTAGTTCTCTATGCAGCCGCCGTTGCAGAGGGTAAGTAATGAATGTCCCGATGGACAGTTCTTATTTTCGTCGATGCACTTTATTTCAATTATCTTTTTTTGGACTGTCGGCGATTTTATTTTATCATGATCGAAGCATTAGCCTTCTATATCACCATCGTTTTGGAGGACAAATAGAGAACGGGTCGATGGATAGTTTTACTGTCGTCGATTCCGTGTTTTTATTGGTTCAAACCTTTTTGCTTTATGATGATTTTCGCTATCAGAATTGTTGTTGACAAGTAGTCGGAGTTTTAGTCTTCTAAGTCGCCGCCGTTTCGGAGGGCAGATGTCAAACGTTCCGACAGATAGCTCTGATTTTCGCCGATGCCTTGGTTTTATTGATCAACTTTTTACTTTGCGATGTTTTGTTTTTGCTATCGGAACGGTTTTGACGATTGATCGAGGGGGGGGGGGGGGGGGCTAGTCCTTTGCGTTGCCGACATGGCGATCCTTTGGTCGCCAATACATAGTCCTCAAAGTTTTCGATTGTCGATGATTTTTGTTATTGTGGAACCCGTTGTCTGTCCACTTTTTGATGTTGCGGTTTTCTAGTAAACTATCTCGCCGATGATTAGTGGTTCTGAGCTCCGACCTTTAGCGTTAGAGTTGCCGACCGCCGATGCTTTTATGTTGACTGTGGAACCTTTAGTCTGTCTGTCTCCAGCCGTTGCGGCTGCGTAATGAATGGTTCGGCCGATGCTTTATGGTTAGTCCTTCCGCTCGCTGATGCCGTTGTTTTTAGTGGGTAGTGGTTTCGATCTCTGATGCATGGTTCACAGCTTTTAGCACTTTATTCCGTCGATGTTTTATTTTGCCCTAGAACCCTTAGTTTATATGGTTTCCGCTATTGCGGCGGCTTAGTGAACTAACCATCCCACATATAGTTTTTCGTTCGCCGATGAGGAGTTTGTTAGCCTGATGCTTAGTATTTTTCCCGCCGGTGGGGGTTTTTCTCGCCATTTTTGTGAGCCTTTACCCTACTCCATGGGCGACGAAGGTTTTTGATTTTTTATCAAGTTAAGGATTTCGCGACGAGAACGCAGTACAGGGCCTCACATTTGATGATTAGTTTTATTGATAGTGTGGTTTACTTTTTATTGAAAAGTTAGATGATCTTGAATGCAGTCTGGATTAATGATGAATTTTTCATTTTAACTGTAAACGGATTTAGAAGATTCTTTCAGACCCAGTTTGATGATTGCTGCTACAAAGAAGACATATCTAAAGGACACAGCATAAGGGAGTTGGATAAAGAAAGGAAAAGTAAGAACCAAAGATGTTGCTCAAGAAAAGAGGAGCGTGAAGGTCTCAGATCAATGGGATCTCAAAAAGACCAATGGATTACTGAGTAGAATCGATAGCAACAGAGGCCTAGGCTTGGGAAAAGTTCATCGGCGACCAAGCTGGTCCCTCTTTATAAAAGTGCTATTAAATTTTAGTTTAATGTAACGTATTGTACATCACTCACTAAAAGACAAAATTGTGGATTTAAACGATTGGGGAACCCAAAGGTCACTGGAGGGGAGCCCAAAGGTTTTGTTGTTTTGTATAAATATAGGAGAATTAGATGTAAAAGAGGAATTTTTCCCAGATAGATTTGTGAGAGTATGTTGTAAGAAGAACTATTTCCTTTTGCAATAAAGAATTACAAGTTTCATGTTGGAGAAAGATTGGTGGAATTTTTCAAATGCTGTGCTATGGATCTGTTGAATGTGAACTATTTCATTTTCAGCTTGCATCCATTAACTGTGAGATCGTTCTAGCTCTTTGAACCTATGTCCTTGTTATGAATGCACTCTAGTTTATTCTATGAAATTTCCACTATGAGTAATAAAGGCTTTTCATAAACAATGAGCTATCTTGTTGTTCATATATCTATTAATGTTCATGTGTTTTGAAATAAGTAACAGCTATCTGTGATTTTTCTTAATGCATGCGCAGAAACACATTACTCATTGATAAATGATAATCTTGCTCCCTAGGGATAGGTTAGATAGTTAGTTTTAGTTTCTTGTTGTGTGTGATTTAGATGCAAGAGAGTTAAGACGAGAGGTAAGAACCTGTGCATCACATTGTGATCGTTCCTCGTATTCTCTATCAATCTACATTCTTAGATAGGCACTTGTATATCATACTTAAATTCAAAAAACTAAAATATACACGGTGGACCGGGCCGTAACCGGTAAACCCTTTATTTTGTTACTTGACCTACGGTAGTTGGACCGTAAACCGGATGGATTCCCCATACCAAATAGTAACAGGCTAGTTGGGAACGTTTACTGGGGAGAATCCCTAACTCTTGTTACTTGTGATTTTCCAGGCCTCAATAGTTTTTGGCACTAGAAGGAGGGCCGTCGGTGCATGGCTGGCTGAGGAAACCCATTTTCTCGAGATTATTCCATTGGTGATAGTTCTGAAAGCAGTTTGTTTCCCAATCCAATTCCTAAAGAGAAGGGTAAAGAGTTTTTGTATCCTGTCGATAACGAAGTAGTTGACGATTTGAGAAGAATTACTAGGGCTTATGCGAAGAAGATCGGAGGATTACCGATTATCCCTGCCTTACCCATAAGAGAATATCGAAAGAAAGACCACCCTATATTGGAAGACGCAGTGTTGGTAGAAGATTTTGAAGAACTGGTAGAAACAGCCTTATAGGAAGTTGTTCAACCTCTAAATCAGTTGGACCTAGATACACCCTATTGTTTGCATGTTCATACCCCAGTTCATTCACCACCTCACTCTCCACTTAAAATAATGGCAAATGTAAACGCAAATCAGCCACCCAACCCACCAAATCCACCACCTGCTTGGAGGGCTAGGTCACCTTTAAACCTGGCACCTCCTTTGCATGAATTACCTCAGGATTTTGAGAAAATGTTGCCTAAGTTTGACCCAAGTGAAAAGATTTTGGTAGATGATCATTTGCAAAGCTTTTACTTGGCTATAGAAGGACTACGGGTTGGAGAACATGAAGATGTAGTCTGCAGATTGTTCCCTCATAACATGAAAGGAGCAGCAGCCTCATGGTATTTTGCTCTGCTTGCAAACTCAATCACAGGCTGGGATACATTTGAAAGAATATTTAGAAGTAAATATGCAGTCTAGAAAACTCATGCAGCTCTGATGAAAGGGTTATGCGCTTTAAAGAAAGAAAGAAAGGGAAAAGTGCATAGTTTCACTTAAAGGTTTGCTGCTTATCTAAAGAATTTTTCTGCAACTGATAAACCATCTGATAAAGTTATGAATGAATACTATACTTCAGCTCTAGGCCCAAAATTGGCCATGTTTACCAAGATGTCAGTCAAACCTACATTGTCAGAAACTTATGAAGAAGCTGAGAGGGTAGAAGCTGAAAACGAGAGCATAGAATATTATCCTGAGCAGTTGGGAGAAAAAACCTTTGGGAAGAAAGTGTTGTTACTGACTAAGCCTAAGGATGAGCAATCACATGACTTTGAAGGGATGGTGAAGATGATGCAGAAGCTATCCAATAGAATAATAGATTTGGAAAAGGAAAAGGAAGATCATAAATCTTATAAGCCTTACTATAAAAGGAGAGAAGACAACAATCAATCTAAACCTCCTCCACATAGTCCTGCACCAATGAATTTAACTGAGGTAGGTATGGATAATTTTTGCACCTTTCATCAGCAGTCTCATTCTGAAAAATTGCCCCCAATGGATAAATTCGATGACATTAGTAATGAATCAGCTATTGGATTCCAAACTAACAGAAGCTGATGAGGAAGAAAAAAAGCAGCCTACAAAAAAACAAGAAGAGGATGCTCTGGTTTTATGGGACTGTGTCTCTATGTTTGATACCAAAGAAGAAGGTTATCTGAAATAGGAGTAGATATCGGAAACAAACGTGACAACAAGAAGTCAGGGGTTGATAAAAGAAGACAGCTCAGTACTCCCAAAAATTAGGAGACTTCAAGAGAATGTAAAGAAAATTCAGAAGAGCACCACAGCTGATAAAATACATGAATTCACCATTACGAGTCAAAATCCAAAGAAAATCAACATGCATGTTAAGCCTGTTGAAGAGAAAATTGATAATGTAAAGAAGAATCTCGAAGAACATAAGATGGAGTGTAATAAAGTGGAAGATATTAAAAGGACTAAGGCAAATATCTCACTGTTTGAAGTGTGTAATGTGCCTCAGCAGAAAGAAAAATTGTTAAAAGCACTTGAAGTACTAGAGGAAAAGCTTCCCACTGATAACCAACCTGAAGAAGAAGAAATTGGTGAAGTAAGTGTGGGAGGTAAGTCTAAATGCAAAATCCCACCATTTCTCCTAACTTTTGAATTTTTCAACCATAACGTGCACAACTGTTTAGTAGACCCAGGGGCATCAGTCAATGTTATGCCACTTTCAGTCTGTAAGAAGATAAATGGACAACCTAAACCATCTACCTAGTAGGTTATTCGGTTAGACAGAACAACTATGAAGGTAATTGGGGAAATAGAGGATGTTCTGATTCGATTATCTTCAAATGAAAAGGTATGTCAGTTCATCGATATTGTAGTAGCAGGCATATTTAAGGCTTATGGACTTGTTTTGAGTCGGGATTGGTCAGCAAAGCTAAATGGATATTTTGCATCAGATTGGTCAGATCTGTGGTTGCCTCATAAGGGAAGTCCCAATCAAATAAAAGTATTAAGAGAACCCCACATGAAGCACAATGTTACTCAGTTGAAGGGTAAGAATGAACCAATGAATTCCGTGTTGGGAAATTACTTTATTGAACTTGAACCGGGAAATTACCAAGCAGAAGAAGCCAGCGGTACACTAGACACACAGCCCGATCTCCTTCGATTTTCACGGGTTGATGAATTTGACTGTAGAATAGTAGACTTAGTTTTAGATGTAGTTTTTTATTCAAGTACAGTAGAAGTAGATAGTTTTTGGACACTTTTTTTTTATGGATCTAAAACTTTGGAAGGATTAGGAGCTGGCTGTGTCCTGATTGATCCAAAGAAAAATAAACATTTTCTTTCATGTAGATTAGAGTTTGAATGTACCAATAATAGAGCCGAATATGAAGCATTAGTTCAGGGACTAAGAAAAGCAATTGAATTAAAAGTAGAAAATCTGAAAGTGTATGGGGATTCTGAAATAATTGTAAAGTAAATTCGAAATCAGATACATTGCATTTCACCTCATTTAAAAGCTTACCAGAATGAAGTGTGGGATTTGCTTAAAAAAAATTATGCATTTAATATTGTATCCATTCCTAGACTAAAGAATGCAACAACTGACTTGTTAGCTACCTTAGTTGCAAGGCTTGTACCTTCAAATAACAGATGTTCTATTGAATTAATTTTCATGCCTTCGGTTCCAGATATGATTACCAATCTACGAGTTTTTGATGATGATCAACAAATCTTGGAATGTTTGATGAATGATGAAACCTTCAAAGGAGCAATAATCGATGATGAAGAACACCAAGCTGAATTAAAATTCGATAACTTTATTCCTAAAGGAGTCAGGACCTTAGAGCGAATGTTTGATCTAGACAACAAATTCAAAAGGCCAGTAAATGTCAAAACTGACAGCTCGTCCTTACAATTCGAGCTAATAAATTTGGGAACTGAAGTTAAACCCGGATATGTAAATTTGGGAAAGTGTTGTTCTCCAAGTGAAAGAAATAAGTTCATTAGTTTGTTCAAACAATACAAAGATGTGTTTGCCTGGACATATGAAGAGCTTAAAACATATGACACGAAGATTATACAACATGTCATCCCTATTAGAGCTGGATTCAAGCCTTATCAGCAACCTTTGAGGAAGATGCATCCAAAACTGGAACCTTTAATTCAGAGCGAAGTGAAAAAATTATTGGATGCTAAAATTATATTCAAAGTCAGACATTCGGAATGGGTGTCGAATTTGGTGCCAGTGAGGAAGAAATCTGGAGAAATCAGGCTATGTGTAGATTTTAGAAACCTCAATCGTGCTTTGGATAAAGATAACTATCCAATCCCACCCATGGAACAAATATTGCAGATGGTTTCGGGTTCTGAGTTATTTTCATTACTAGATGGATTCTCCGGCTATAATCAGGTATCGGTAGCTGAAGAAGACAGACTTAAAACTACATTCAGAACAAAGTGGGGAACTTTTGCTTACAGAAGAATGCCCTCTGGACTCATCAATGCTGGAGCTACTTTCCAGAGGGCTATTGATATAGCTTTCCATGGTCTGACTGGCCGTAGTGTTGTAGTATATCTCGACGATGTCACGATATTTTCAAAGAAGAGAGAAGAACATGCATTCCATCTAAAACAAATTTTCGAGCGTTGTCGAAAATATGGGATCTCACTGAATCCTAGGAAATGTGTGTTTGCGGTTATAGAAGGAAAGCTACTCGGTCACGTTGTTTCTAAAAAAGGGATCTCCATAGACCCGTAAATGATCAAGGCCATAGAACAGATCCCTTTACCCCATAACAAAAAAGGTATGCAATCATTCATGGGGACAATTAATTTTGTGCGAATGTTTGTACCATATTTCGCTCAAATTGTTAAACCTTTGCAACAAATGGTGAAACAAAGTGTACAATTCAAGTGGACTGATGTAGAGAAGAATGCATTTAGTAAAATAAAGACATCTATTGCTAATGCACCATCTCTCAAAAAGTCCAAATTTTGAAAAGGATTTTATTTTGTACACTTTCGCATCTGACGATTCATTAGCAGCGGTGCTTACACAGAAGGAAGATGGGGGAGATGACTATCCCATATCATTTATGAGCACTGGTCTGCAGGGAGCCGAATTGAATTACCTATCTGTCGATAAACAAGCTTATGTAGTTTTCAAAGTGGTAAAACAATTCAGGCCGTACATACTTAAGAATCGGACGAAGGTAATAGTTCCACACCCAGCTGTAAGGTCTCTTTTCGTATAAAAAGAATTAGGAGAAATAAGAGGCAACTGGGTAATGACTTTACAAGAATGCGACCTCGAATTCAAACCAACATCCATAGTTAAAGGGCAAGGACTGTGCAAACTAATGGCTGAAGGTAAAAACAATGAAGAAAACAATTGGGACAATGAAGCTGAGTTACATATAATGGATGTATGTCCTTTTTTCACAGCTCCAGATTCCTGGTACCGAGACCTTGTTCATTGCCTTCTGGAAGGATTGTTGCTAGAACATTGGAATTCCAAACAACGAAGAGCATTGTGCCTTAAATCAGCTTCATATCAGACCATTGATGGAATATTATTCAGAAAGAATTACGATGGAGTTCTTCTTAGATGCTTAGAGAAAGAAGATGCAAAGAAGGTCATAAAAGAGTTACATGATGGGCCTGTTGGAGGTCATTTTTCTAGAGATATGACAGCCCATAAGATTCTCAGAGCCGGATACTATTGGCCCACACTGTTCAAGGATGCGCATACCCATGTCATAAAGTGTGATATCTGCCAGAGGTGTGGGGGAAGACAAGCCAAAGCAGCAGGACCATTGAAGCCTATGATGATAACATAACCATTCGAGAAATGGGGGATTGATATCATTGGAGAGATAAAACCAAATTATTCCTTGCAACACAAATACATTTTGACGACAACTGACTACTTCACTAGATGGGTTGAGGCCATTCCGTTACGTAAAGTGAATGAAGATGCGGTCATGGATTTCTTGCAAGATCATATTATGACCAGGTTTGGGGTTCCAATTTCCCTGGTTTTTTATCATGCTACTTATTTTTCTTCTATTAGATCAATTGCATTTGCTCATGAAAGAGGAATCAAGTTGCATTATTTTGCAAACTATTACCCACAAGGAAATGGTTTGGCATAATCTACTAACAAGAATCTGATTAGGATCTTAAAGAAAAGTGTGATAGAAAACCAGAGAAGTTGGCATTTAGCATAACCAAATGCTCTTTGGGCTAATAGTGTCACACCCAAGAATTCCTTAGGTGTGTCACCATATACCCTCGTTTATGGAAAATAAGTTATTCTCCCTCCTAACATTATGCTACCATCTTCCATAATAGCTCAGGAGTCTAGAGGCATAGATAACGAAATCCTACAGATTAGAATCTATAATCTCTTGAAGGCGGAAGAGTCTAGGTCCAGAGCCAAAGAATGTTTTAAGCATCAACATGAAGTAGTGAAACGGTGGTTTGATAAACATAAAGCTGGAAAAAAGGAATTTGAAGTGGGAGATCTGGTTCTTAAGTGGGATCACCCGCATGATGAAAAGGGGAAACACACGAAGCTTCAACAGTTATGGGTAGGCCCTTTTCAGATTGCAGCAAATCTTGGCCCCTCAACCTACAAGTTGCAAGATTTACAGGGGTGGGAAGAGAACTTACCAGTGAATGGTTTAGTTCTCAAACCTTATTTTTCTTGATTTTTGTTTTTGTTTTGTACATAAATAAACTCATTGGGTTGTTTGTTTTTTATTTATTTTATTTATATTTGTTTTTAGTTAGATTTTGATTGATTTCAATAAAAGAAGCAAACTTTTGGTTGCATGGAGAGCATCAGAATTCTGGATCCTTGGTCATAAGTCTGTGTACTATTGATTTAATATGAAAGAACTTCTTCTAGTTTAGCAATTTTCCTAAATGGCTATGAACACATTGAAGTTCTACTTAATCCTTGTAAAATAACTCAGGATCAAAAGATCTGGAATACTGTTTCGAGGCTCCATCCATCTCACATTTAAAAATGTCTTAGGGGGTGACAGCAAAAGACCCATGGAAAGGAAGCAAGGTAAACATTATATTATATATAAACAATCCCATGCCAAGAATTGAAAGCCAAAAGGCAATTAAGAGTCAAAAATCTCCTAAGAAAGCAATATGTATGAAAACAAAGTACTGAACCATATGAGTACAAAATTGCCAAAGTTCTTCTCTGTCCGTGAGCTGAAAATTAGATACATCTCTCACACAAAAGGACACTATGGATAGAGGAGCTTGAATAAAATTTAGAAAGAAAGGCATGTAGGAGGACTCAAAAAGGACAAAAAAAGTCCAAAAGCACAAAAGTGCAAAATGACATGGGAATGAGGAACAAGTGAATATTCATGTTTACCATATGTTACAATCCTGTGGTGTCTAAGCTGGAAGCTACCCGGAGACAGAGGTAAAAAATGAAACTCATATTCCTGGCCTCAAAAGAGTTATCTTGACTTTGAAATCCTGGGTTCCATTTTCCTAAATTGGATTATCATCAATTATTAAAAGTACATACATTTGCCAATTGGGAAATCCATACATCTAGAAGAATTCAACATGTTGGTTTTATTGTCAAACAGTCTATTACTTAAGGAAGAAATTGTCCAGAGATCTAGGTTCACCAGGTAGTCGCCAATTGTTGCAGCTGCAACTATTTTCCCATTTTTTTTAAATTTTGGACCCTCCTTTAATTTTATCTTGCCTGGGAGTGTTTGGATTGCTGAACTTTGTTTTCCCTCTGCTACATTTTCGATTGTTTGAAGTTGAATTGAGGTCAAACTGTTTTTCTTCTTTTCGGAAAGTTGCTTTTTGCCGACCGATGCTTTTGACTGTGGAGCTTGAAGTTTGATTTATGGATGATTTCCTTTATCGCTATCGGAGGTCAGTTGAACAATGAGTCGGGGCGGTAGTTCTCTACGCAACCACCGTTGCAGAGGGTAAGTAATGAATGTCCTGATGGATAGTTCTTATTTTCACCGATGCACTTTATTTCAATTGTCTTTTTTTGGATTGTCGGTGATTTTATTTTATCACGATCGGAGCATTAGCCTTCTATATCACCCCCGTTTCGGAGGACAAATAGAGAACAGGCCGATGGATAGTTTTACTGAAACCGGTTCCATGTTTTTATTGGTTCAAACCGTTTTGCTTTATGATGATTTTCGCTATTAGAATTGTTGTTGACAAGTAGTCGGAGTTTTAGTCTTTTAAGTCACCGCCATTTCGGAGGGAAAATGGTGAACGTTCTGATGGATAGCTCCAATTTTTGTCGATGCCTTGGTTTTATTGATCAACTTTTTACTTTGCGATGTTTTGTTTTCGCTATCGGAACGGTTTTGACGATCGATTGGGGCGGGGGGGGGGGGGTGTGGGGGGGGGGGGGGGGGGGGGGGGGGGGGGGGGCTAGTCCTTTGCGTTGCCGACACGGTGGCAGCATTGAGCCTTTGGTTGCCGATACATAGTCCTCAAAGTTTTTGATCGTGAATGATTTTTGTTATTGCGGAACCCGTTGTCTGTCCACTTTCCGCCGTTGTGGTTTTCTAGTAAACTATCTCGTCGATGATTAGTGGTTCTGAGCTCCAAACTTTAACGTTAGAGTTGTCGATCGCTAATGCTTTTATGTTGACTGTGGAACCTTTAGTCTGTATGTCTCCCGTCGTTGCGGCTGCGTAATGAATGGTTTGGCCGACGCTTTATGGTTAGTCCTTTCGCTCGTTGATGCCGTTGTTTTTAGTGGGTAGTGGTTCCGATCTCCGATGCATGGATGATATCTTTTAGCGCTTTATTTCACCGACGTTTTATTTTGCCCCGGAACCCTTAGTCTATATGGTTTCCGCCGTTGCGGCGGCTTAGTGAACTAACCATCTGACATATAGTTTTCTGTTCGCCGATGAGGAGTTTGTCAGCCTGATGCTTAGTATTTTTCCTGTCGGTGGGGGTTTTTCCCGCCGTTTTTGTGAGCCTTTACCCTACTCCATGGGCGACGGAGGTTTCTGATTTTTTATCAAGTTAAGGGTTTCGCGACGAGAACACAATACAGGGCCTCACATTTGATGATTAGTTTTATTGATAGTGTGGTTTACTTTTTATTGAAAAGTTAGATGATCTTTAATGCAGTCCAAATTAATGATGAATTTTTCATTTTAACTGCAGACGGATTTAGAAGATTTTTTCAGACCCAGTTTGATGATTGCTGCTGCAAAGAAGACATATCTAAAGGACACAGCAGAAGGGAGTTGGCTGAAGAAAGGAAAAGTAAGAACCAGAGATGTTGCTCAAGAAAAGAGGAGCGTGAAGGTCTAAGATCAACAAGATCTCAAAAAGACCAACGGATTACTGAGTAGAATCGATAGCAGCAGAGGCCCAGGCTTGCGAAAAGTTCATCGGCGACCAAGCTGGTCCCTCTTTATAAACGTGCTATTAAATTTTAGTTTAATGTAACGTATTGTACAACACTCACTAAAAGACAAAATTGTGGATTTAAACGGTTGGGGAGCCCAAAGGTCACTGGAGGGCAGCCCAAAGGTTTTGTTGTTTTGTATAAATATAGGAGAATTAGATGTAAAATAGGACTTTTTCCTAGATAGATTTGTGAGAGTATGTTGTAAGAAGAACTATTTCCTTTTGCAATAAAGAATTACAAGTTTCCTGTTGGAGAAAGCTTGGTGGAATTTTTAAAATGTTGTGTTATGGATCTGTTGAATGTGAACTATTTCGTTTTCAGCTTGCATCCATTAACTGTGAGATCGTTCTAGCTCTTTGAACCTATGTTCTTGTTATGAATGCACTCTAGTTTATTCTATGAAATTTCCACTATGAGTAATGAAGGATTTTCATAAACAATGAGCTATCTTGTTGTTCATATATCTATTAATGTTCATGTGTTTTGAAATAAGTAACAACTATCTGTGATTTTTCTTAATGCATGCGCAGAAACACATTACTCATTGATAAATGATAATATTGCTCCCTAGGGATAGGTTAGATAGAACTAGTTAGCTTAGCCTAGCTGTTATTTATTTATGATTTAAAAGAGAAAGAGATAAGATGAGAAGTAAGAACCTGCGCATCACATTGTGAACTCTTCATTATCTCTATTGATTACACTTAATTACGCACTTGCATATCATACTTAAATTCAAAAAACTAAAATATACACGGTGGACCGGGCCGTAACTGGTAAAACCTTTATTTTGTTACTTGACCTATGGTAGCTGGACCGTAAACCGGATGAATTCCCCATACCAAACAGTAACGGGCTAGTTGGGAACGTTTGCTGGGGAGAATCCCTAACTGTTGTTACCTGCGATTTTCCAGGCCTCAACATCACATTTAAATTGGCTCAATTGTATCAAAAACGCCCCATGCACATTGGAATTCACCCAGCTAGTGAGAGAAACTTTCAACGGTCAATTATGTTTAAAAAACTTAATTTGGAAACTACTTAAAAGAATTGCAACAACTCTTAGGTGAGAGTCGTTGATCTCATAACTCACAATGAAATGGAGGGTGGTAGTTTCAGAGATGTTGGCATTTGTATTTTGCAAGACAAATTGAAAATATGAAGGGCAACCTCACTTACTGTCTAGGATGAATGTTTAGACCATCCCGTGAACCAAAGAAGCATGTAAACACAAATAAAATCACATTAAAATACATGACACATTATAACATGTACAATAGAAATCAAATTAGCACATAATAGACACCATAAATTTTCCCTATAAAATCAGGTTTGAATTGTTGCTTATTATATGTTTGCAATCTCTAGCTACAAGGTTGCTTATGGCTCCCAGAGAAGCATGTAAACATATATCAACTCCAATTAAAACACTCATAGTAATTAATAACATGTACAAGAGAAATCACTCCAACACATAATGGACACCATAATTTTTCCATGGAAAACCAGCTTTGGATTGTTGCTTATTATATGTTTGCAATCTCTAGCTATAAGGTTGCTCATGGTTCCCTTGTCCATCCTCTTCTCTTAGATAATCAAAAGAAAATGAATGAATAAATAGGGGGAGCTTGGGTAATGGGAAGGCCAACAAGCCTCACCTTTCGTTTCCTATTCCCCATCTTTTTCTCCTGACATTTTTATTTTTACATTTAATTCATTTTTTCTCATCTTAATTACATTTAATTCATTTTTTTCTCATCTTATTACATTTTTGTTATCCTTGTATTTTTTTCATCTTTTGTATAAACTTTAATCATTGCCAAATTACATTGCTGGTATTAGAATTACAACCATTCAAG
Source organism: Pseudotsuga menziesii (assembly GCA_001517045.1). Classification (NCBI taxonomy): domain Eukaryota; kingdom Viridiplantae; phylum Streptophyta; class Pinopsida; order Pinales; family Pinaceae; genus Pseudotsuga; species Pseudotsuga menziesii. Next base: position 119,464 of record LPNX010141655.1, read on the forward strand.
AGTTTGGATCATAGTAAGCCACTTTGCATTAGTGGCTTCTACACTTTAGATCAAGAGTAAATTTCTACATAGTACATTAATACCTCAATTATTGTCATCAAGTCCATCACAACACCTTCGCTAAGCAGTTTCTTCTTTGTCCAAATATCCAACAATCCATGTTGGGACCAATTTCTTTCTCGATAATGCCAACCACACCTTTCAATCCTCATGTGTAATTCACATCTTTAATGGGAGCAGGGCATTGTTCCTCTATATACAATATAGATAACTAAAAAATGTGCAGCACAAGCCCCAACATGATTTTGCCAATAAGGTATTCTAATAATTGTAAGGGCCCTAAAATGGCTCGTATGTGTTTGGTTCCCTATGAAATTGAAGGTCTTTCTCTAAAAAAAGTGATAAAAGGACATTAGGATCTACTAGATCAATTCAAGATATGCTAGATAGATGTTCATATAAACCAATACATTCAACTTCTAAAATTCATGGTTACTTCTGAAATCAAAATTCACAATATTTTGTTGTTGCATGGATTTGAGGGATTTGGTCACAGTTTGAATGCCTTTGGCCTCTCGAATTACATAAGGGACAAGGGTTCTTGCTAGCTGGCTCTTTAATTCCTTTCACACACTCTGATACCATGTAAAAAATATATATAAATTTGGAATTGTCTAATCCATCACAATCCCATCATTGGAATGGGATCATAGTCACGACTCACCATACATTGGTGTTTACATGTTTCCTTGCTTGCATTTTCTTTTTTTCCATTAAAACATGGACCTAAGAAAGAAGTTGTGCCTCTGCTTGGCACACCCTTAGTATATTTGAACTCTCTAAACACTAGTAGTATTTCTTACAGTATTATACGTATATCCGAAAAAATATTATTTGAAAAATATTTTTGAAGATCATATTTTTTTTTAATTCCTACTTATTTTGCACTCAATCTGAAGGCATTTTCAGTGCTTGAGGGCATTGGACTTGAGAGAAAATAGTCCTTCTAGATTTTGCAATTAATATCAAGGATACAAATGGCCAATTTATTATTCAAAGGGCATGTGTTGCTCTACATTCAATCATTAAAAAAGTAATGAGAAGGAAAATAAATAGAATGAGTTGGGGATTTTATATCCATCTCATCTAAGTTATCTCAAAGAGATAGAGTTTTGTTGGTATTTTTTAGTTGTGTAGATCACCATTGAATAAATTTTGTATTTATGAATGTTGAATGGTATGTAAAGTGTTCAGCTCAATTATGAATGTTAGTCGTTATAGTGATTTGGTTGCAAAGTCCATGGCATTAGACACAATGGTCTCAAACATTACTTATGGCAGTTATGAAAGCATTGGTATTAATGAACATCAATGAGCTTTTTATGGCTATTTGCAAGTTATAATTTATTTTATGTTTTTGTTACGGCATGCATATGTTATGGTTTATTTGTCATTATTGATTCCTTACTAGTGTAGATGGTGTGATAAGTCTATAGTTAATGTTCGATATGGTTGTGAATGGTTATTGCCAATGCAATATATCATTAGTAATTGGTTCTATAGTTGCACAAAGATACCAATGTTTTGAGAGAATGAACAATTTTGTGTTTGTTTGTTATTGTAGTTGGGGTTACACTCTTTAGTACATGAAGGTTTAGTTAAATGTTAGGTGTTGGATTAGTGACCATAGTCAATGGCCTGTGTTGGAACCCCTTGGTTACTAAATTCCCAATAGCTATAACACTGATACGAATTTATTATAGCACCTCTTGGCTTATAATGATGTTTCCCTCCATGTTCAGTCCATACAAAACAACAAATATTTTATATTAATAAACTATTATACAATCATGTACATGCTAGACAGAAAGAGAGAGTAAGGCCCCACATGCAATTGGTAATACTCATGGAGAAGACCTTGAGCAAAGAAAATATGAAGAATACTTGAAGATTCTTATTGGGTGGTTATAGAAATAAAAGGAAGGGTTTTTTTAATCAAATATTGGAATTCAATGCCCAAGTTCAAATGTTTGAAAGATAGGACTCGAATAGTATAGATGTTTATAAGAAAATCCTTCCTTTGGGAAACTGGGTCCGCAAACTTATATGTCTTGTACCCATTCAAATAACCCATGCTGAAAAAATGGAATACAACCCTTGCTTGATTAGCTTCAAATATCTCCACACCTCGCTTATGAAGATATTGTATCACTAGTACCTTTGTTGCACTTTGGTTTGTATGATGCCATCTTGAGTTAATGGGATGGTAAACTCAAGGTAGTCTCATCATTGGGAAAACAAAGCAGTGGGAATTCATACTTACTAAACCATTTGTCTAGCTCCCTCCTTGATGTGGCAAGGGGAAAATGCACTAATGGAGTGTGGATGATATTTCACATGGATCCAAAGTGCCTTTGTGTATTGCTAGAATTCAAGGGATTAGGAAGTTTTGAGAGAAAAAAAGAAAGAAGATACAAACATCTTCATCCTAAATGCTCCCTTGAGTATTTTGACAATATTCAACAAGAAGGTTTGTTTCGATGAATGTCTTATTTTCTAGGTTTTGTTGGTTTGAATTTATTGTATCTAAGTGAAGGAAGATGCTACAAGCTGTGAGATTCTCCAAAAAGAGACAAAATCGCTGGAAAACAATGATCTGAGAGACATATTGCCTCATGGATTTGCAATTCATCATGCGAGGATGGCCGTAGTAGATTGAACATTTGTACAAGACCTTTTTGCTAATGGCTATATTCAAGTATTGATTTCCACTGCTACTCTTGTTGGGTGTACATTATATGAAATAAATTAAATGTTTGTTTGTTATAATTAGTAATTATAGGCCATAAAATGTAGTTAAACCATGTGTATCTTGGATGCAAACGTTAAAACCAGTTGCAACTATTTGACTTATTATCCAACAATGATTGATAACAAAGTTTAGTTGCTATATATGTAGTTCCTTAACTATGATCATTTAGAACAATTTGGACCTTTAACTTGTTCATGTATTTGATAAAGAATACAACCATAAATTTTTTCCTTAAATAACTTATGCATTAATTGTTCTTCGATCTTATCAAGAAACATAATGTAGAATCCCGTATAGATCTCTCCATCATTACCCACTCATCTTCTGTTAGATGACATATTCTACTCCCCATGCTGCATTTCTCATAATCATTACTTGTGCAATATCCATATTTCTTATCCATTTTCAAAGACAATGATTTTGCAAACCTTATATGAGGAAGTATCATGTTTGCAGACCCCTTCACCATCTTCAGACTAGCATTCACACCCCCATATGCACTAGCATTTTTTCATCTATCATTGAAAACCGTCCTAATAGGTAAGCTTACTAGGTGGAGATATGGTAGTCTAGTTGGGACTCAAAACAAGTATTATAAACGCAAGTTTAGTATTACATTTCATCATCATTATCACCTTTAAGTTATTCTCTTTCCATTTCTTTCCCTTTAAGGTAGAAAAACATATCTAGAGATCAACTCAGCTTAATTGCTTGCAACTCTATTTTAAGTTTAGCACTTTGGTACTCTTTCCTTGGGGTTTTTCTGTTGCCTGAGACAATCAACTTCCAAATACTCAATTTGGTATGTTGTTAGGAAACCCAACTTTACCATATGGAAAAAAACTTGTTATTGTACTTTTGTTCGTCATGCACATATATGATTACTTTGAAAACAATAATTCATTCAATTGTAAAATAACTTTACTTCTTGCTAATTTTCTCTTGATTTGTAGAGTTCCTCTCTATTATTGAAAAGAAATAGTTATTCCAAATAGACCTAGAGAGCAACTTCCATAGAGGAAAATTGAAAAAAAAAATAGTGTCCCTTTTAATTTCAATTTACACCTTCAAGCAAGTAGCCAACACTCCAAGATGAAACTCTCCTCCAAACCAAACTAGAGATGAGAGATACTAGAAGACACGTGGAATGACAAAACCATAGCTAACCGACCAATCTTTTGATTGATCTTAACTAATCCACATTGAAGAAAAAAGAAGGACAAAAAGAAAGAGAGAAATACTAGGGTGCACATATAGTAATCAATTCCCTGGGGTCAAGATGCATAATATTTCATAATAATATAATTACATTTTTGCTTGACTTGAATTTCATAGATATTTTCTATTTTTTTCTTAAGCATGATATCGCATCTCCTGTTAGGTTTTTCTCATCATCACTCTGGAATGAATGTCATGCATGTTAGCAATGAAAGAAAAAGCGTGGGTAGAATTGAGCAAGGAAACTTAAATCCCATGTAATGGTTATGCCAATAACTAACCTAGTACGCAAAGAATGTACTCTGAAGCATGTTATCCTCAACATCTAGTTTTAGGAAACTATACAAATTTTCATAGTTTACAGACTCTATCAAAGCATGCATTCCATCATTGGAGTGCTTGTAATATTGAAGTGGGAACACCTTCCTAGATTTTGTACAAAAAAATAATTTCTTTCACTACCATTTCCTGATATAGAGGCTGCATAGCAACTAGATTTACTAATAAAGTCAGATCTCTGAGGTACTGGATTTCTTTCCAATTGTATTTCAAAATCTTTGATATGAGACAACGACAACTAACTTTGCTTCATTTGCATTTGTATTTCATTTTCTAGAGGCCCCATTTTCCCTTACTTTGCAGCAACAACGTATGGGAACAAATAAAAAACTAAGGGGAAAGACACATGACCATGGAAAAATAGAATTGACACTGAAATTTCAGAAGCTGAAATGCAACATCAAAAGTCAATATCTTTAACAAACATAAAAAAATGAGTGATAATTCTATCTCAAGTAGATGTAGGTGTTTAATATATCTCAAGATTTTGATAATAATAAAAAAAACATACACATTTCTTAGTCAACTCCCCATTTTCATTTATGACAACATGATGTAGATTAATATACAAAACCTACAAAGATGCAGTAACCCAATTTAGAATAATGAAATCGTGAAATACACTCATAAGGAAAATACTTATAATAATGCGAATTGGGGTGACTTTACCATAACAATTTTAATACTAAAAGTAAAAACACAATTTAAATTAAAAATAAGAAGTAAAACAAAACATCAAGAAATAACTCAATACTCGAAAAGAAACAACTTTTTAGTACCTCTAGACAACACCCAATTCTTAACTGCTTGAAAGCATTTCGATAAAAAACTGGCCAAGGGAGTCCTTGTTCTACTAAGAGTGCTTCACATGAACACTTGTCATCATTACTACAATCCTTAATTTTCTGAATATTTACCTGCAAAACAATGCAAAGTGAAAAGCTATACTTTTCCCACATATCATGATTCTTATGAGCTAAGCATCTCCCAATGCTAACTTCACAAGCATGACTAAAATAACAATTTCTCAAATTAAGAATGCAATACAATAATATTTTCACTGTGCTAAAAGAGAATGCAGAGGACTTCAAGACCAACCTTATTTGCCCTAGTTTTCATGGATAAAGATTGAATTGCAAAGATGTGAGCAATGATTACATCAATAATTTGTAGTTCATTCAAGGGCAGTAAATTGTTTCAAACAATCTTGTATGGTGCATTGTTCAATATTCTAGCAAGAAAATTTAGTGATGCAAGAGAGTTATACTAAAGAATTAGATAGTCAGAACCTAACATAAATCATGGTGGGGTTGACTATTTAAAACCACAGAAGTGTGATAAATGACAATGAAAAATTAAAAAAGCATACTTACAATGTTACCATCACTATATAGTATGGGTGGGATTGGTAAAATATGAAAGAACTCAAATTGAGTTGAAAACTGCGAAACACAAAGATTTGTCAACCAAAAAAGAAACCATTGGTTAAAGTAATATAAATCTAATGTTTCAGGTTCCTCAATGGGTCCTTGATTCCATAACAAAATTCATAGAAGGGAAACAAACGATCAAATAAATACTCCGAATGTATAACTCTTGATTTATTATTTATTGTCAAATAATTAAATATAAAATTCATTTTCAAGAAAAGAGCTCCACCACATTTACTTTTAACGACTATGGATACAATTAATATTTTCCAAAGTGATTGTTTAAATACTACTATACTGCATGATTACATTCCATTGGTTCAACCAACCAAATCTAGATGTATGCATGAATGAAGATTAATTTATTGTTCTAAAAAGATAGTTAACCTGAAACAAACAACTTTGACATGTAAGTAGGATTCCAAGGGTTCCATCCAAGGGCCCATGAAGGTACTGATTCCATGTCTTTAAAGAAATATGTTCTCCCCTTTCTGTGCGATTTGAAATTTCATGATTAGAAAGGACCAAAGCACATGCCATAGACACACAATGTGGCATATATTGTTCGATGTATACCAGTCATCTTATTTCAAGGATATATAAAGTGTTCCAATGCTTTTGTTGCATCCTAATTTTCAAGCAAATAAGGAGCTACTTAAAGTACTAAACCAATTGAAATTAGTGATATAAGAAAGGTATAGAATCTAGACAATGGCAGAAAGTTACCCATTGCCTTGCAAGATCAAATTTGGTTATATAACCCTATAGTCCAAGCATAGATTTTCGAGGATTGACCACTTTTATCTTTTGTCCTAGTGTAGATAACTCTACATGAGCACCATAAACACTTCTCAAGCCTGTGTATTTCTTAGCGGCCTAACAAACCATATAGGTGGAAGGAATTAAAGCTTTAAACGAGTAAATGAACTTCTATGTCAACATTCAATCAAGATCATGCCTCTACTGCACATGGATCAATAAATCAATCATAATCTCTACACCTCAACATTCCCATTATAAAATTGGTTATTTCAGCAAACCCAACCTTGTTGCAAAACAAAACAATGTTGTAGTTGAAGTAAGTCAAGCATAAAAAAAGGTACATCTTACCTATTACACAAAATTTCCAAGTGACTAAAGAAATATCAAATATGAGAAATAAAAATGTTGAATAGTCATTCCCAGTTATCAAACAAATTTATTTGAATAGCCATGTCGTGTGCTCTACGATTATTGAAGTTCAGGGCATCACACTACAAGTCATGGAAAACATTATCTTCTCAACATTGACTTGTGTGGCGTCTTTCCAACCTCAGGAAGAGGTTGCTATGAAAATAACTTCACCAAATCTAATATAGACGACCTATTCCAAACTTCTAAGCCATGGATAAAAAATAACATATTTGACTCACAAACTTGAACAACAAACTCAGATTTATTATCTGCTCATAAATCCACCTAAATGCCTATCTTTCCTCTCCAATCTACAAGAGAAAAGGTTTGAGGCACCAACAACAGTACTGTTCGACAAATGTATAAGGGAGAATAAGTTTATGGTAACTTACAGGTTGCAATTTGGTAGTCGTCCTAACATGTTGTGTACACCATTGCTCAAAAGCCTATCAAAACACAAAAACACTAAAATTGCACCACCGCAGGACCCTCTTCACCCCCAATTCCTTAAATTCTTCAAACAAAAACCTTTGTTACAAAAAATCGAGTCAGAAATCGCTGCCAAAAACCTCTAGGACTAGAAATTGAGGGCGAAATCGTCGTCAGAAATATCTATTACTGGAAATTGAGGATGAAATCACTGCAAGAAACCTCCATTACTGTAAACTGAGGGTGAAATTGCTGCCATAAACTTATACTGCTAGAAATCAAGCGCGAATGACGACTTCATATGAATTTCAACCGAAAGTCGAGGGCGAATTGAAGATTCAAAGGCCATTTTCAAAGGGTGCATTTATTTTTCTTTGCTCTCCTTTATTAATACGAGAGGGCTAATCATTTTGTAGTTATTATTTGTTGAATAAATAGTGGACAAATCTATTAAATTATACAAAATCATATACATATAAAAAATCACCCATTAAATCTTTCAAATCCTCTTAATTTCGCCCTTAAAATTTATTATGTCTCTAACTTCTCTATTCTCTCATGGCTAGGTGGTTGTAGATGGCATCCATAATTTCTATTTTCTCTCATGCTTAGATGGTTGTAAATGGCAGCCATAAGATTCAATTTGTAATGTGCTTAGATGGTTGTAAATGGCAACCATAAGACTTAATTGTAATGTGCTTCGATGGTTGTAAATGGAAATCACGAGATTTGATTTTTTTTAGTGTTAGATGGTTGTAGATAACAACCATAAAATTTGATTGTATTAGTGATTGATGGTTGGAGGGAGGGACAACCATGAAATTTGATTTTACTAGTGAATGATGGTTGTAAGGGACAACCATGGGATTTGATTTTGAAGGACATGGATGGCATCATGTGTGTATGTGTCTCTTATGTTTCATGTACTTTTAGCACACACATAACAAAACAATGATATAATCTCATGTGAAAGACAACCATAACACATTGGAATGACAACAATTAAATACTTACAATCATGCTATCTTGCACATAGGCTAAGCATATGTCCTTAACCATTGTAAGAACATTGGATATGTCTACTATCACGTTTGACTCATACACATTCAATGTAGCAAGCACAACATATTTACCTTACATAATTGGTGCTTTCTTTAGGAAATGGAATGTTTTAATACGCTTGCATTAAATTTAATAGGACTGAATTTTTAATATATTGGCTTTGACATGATGGCCTAGACGTGGATACCTTATTATGATGTGAAATACCCTTAATCAACCTTCCCTTGGATTCCCTAAGGTCTTTGGCCTTGGTTTTGGGGTTGGTCACACCACAACATAAGTGCAATTTTAATGTAAGAAGGAAGATCCACTACCTCTGAAAGTAGCCAACTTAAAGTAAAGGACTTATTCAAACCTATTTTTGAGAAGGAATTGTTGGCCAAACCACATGTGATTGAGCAACAACACCTTTCGTTAATAGGAATACACTTCAAAGTAAAAACAAAATATGATAGTCTGAAGTACTTCATGGAATATTGACTAACCTAAGAAGAGAAACAAAAGTAGGCCATAAAGAAGCCAAGTTATGACTTTGAATTTATCTACATAAAATGGAAAGAAAATGTGATGGTGGATACAGTTTCAAAAAAGAAGAGAACAAAGAGGCCTTCCTTTGTATTATTTCCATTCTACACATTGACTAGGTGGAAGAAGAAAGGATATAATGGTAGCATGACTAATGTTGGCTCAAAATAGTGAACTAGGGTCCAAAAAGTTGTTAAAAAGAAGTGTTGTAGTTTAGCACTAGCATATCAATCACTAGAGATAAGAAAGTATCACTTGAGTTGGGCTGCCAAGACTTTAGATGGTTTGGGGAGATCGATAAAAGGTGATTGCAGTGTTTGCAACTCCTAATTATTGCGGTATAGGCTAAGCATATCCTAGATCAAGCTTCCATCTTCTCAATACAACATTCCTACATTAATAATGCAAACTCAACTATAACAAATTCATTGAAACCATAATGGAGGAATATATAACCAAGAAGTAAACATCATCAACATATAACATTAATAGAATAATTAATTTGTGAAAGAACGGAACACATTCATCTAACGCATCATCAACAATAACAACGTATCATATATTATTATCAAAACAAAGGTTGCAACATATTATAATGCCCAAAGGTTGCAAAATTTAACATACACCATTTGATAGACAAAAACCAAAAAACCCAAGCACATCCCAACCCTTTATAAGTCAAAGCTATTGTATTGTTCCTTAATTTTTTTTTGTAAAGTTGCATAGAGAATATAATATATCATCAAAAGAGGAACCAACTTACACATATGTTTCTTGACCAATCCTCAAGGTGGCCTGAGAAGGTGAAACCACCATCCCAGCCAAGAAAAAATGGTGACAATTCTAACAAGCACAAAGCAAAAAATGGCCCTCCCAACAGAGGGAAAAACAAAACTTAAAACATCTAAAAGTCTGAGATTTTAGGTGCATCATCGCAAAATTAAATAACCTGCAGTCTAGGAGCTTGTCTAACAAAGATAGCCAAAAAAATTGAAAAACACAGTAATTTTATGGACCAGAGAAACCTCGTCTAGTGTGAGTGTGCACCATGAGCAGAGTCGACACCTTCTTCACTTATTGGATAGGATTTGTAATCTATGCTCACAGAATCCTCTATCGAAAGCTTCACTGGCAAGGGATATGTTTTGTGCACCAGGACAAGGTCTTCTAGTTCTAATCAATGAATCTTGCGGGTAGGTTCCATGACAAGCCCAACCGATAACATAACTTCGCCACGTCCTTCGGTTTTCGAAATAGGTGGCTTACTACATTGTTTTGTATGCTTTCACTGCTCAATATAAACACTATGAGAGGTATCTTTGGTGATGTTTTCCCCCATCGGGCTGGACTTTGTTTCCCCGACATCCTCAAACTTCTTATCAAATATGGTTTCCTCACATTCTAAGTTCTCTTCTATATTATTCAAATTCTCTACAATTCGTTGCATAGTGTCCCTCATGTCTAGAGAAATCGCCTTGGCATTCCTGCACTATGATTGAGCTTCAAACCAATGACACCAAAGCTCCATGAATCAACAAGTGTTATGCCTCAAATGCTCACCATGATCTTATGGATCCAAATATGTATACCTATCAAAATAAAACAAATAATCCATGTAGTAGTAAAAGGAACTCTACTATTGTATAAGAAGTATACTAGAAACTAGGAGTCGCCACCTATTATTTTCTTTTCTCCATGAGGTGAACTTTTCATATGGTGGAGAAGAGTCATCAAAAAGAAGATAGAAGCGATTATCTTCCCAAAAATTACAATTGTCCATATACAAATCTACATAAGCGTCTTCTAAATCATACCATGCAGATCTTTCTTATCTATACTCTTTAATGATGAAAGAATATGTGGTATTGAGAACATGTTTCTCCTCAAACTCACATCTTGTTTGATTTATAGCTTCCAAAGTTGCACACATATTCTATAAAGTTGTCTTTTACCCACATTATTTCCTACCACATGTTCCACCACCTTCCCATTCTTCAATTTTGTGAGAGTTTGAGGGTGAAATTTTGCAATGGGTTATAGCATACTGGATATTGACTATAAATAAGAAATATTATATGTCATATCAAAGCCCCAAAAATAATCTATCCAATAGCATTGTTCTTAGAACAATTTGAGCACTCTACCAAAATTTATATCCTGTGTAAGATCAATGACTTTAGAATCCCCACGAAAGAGCAAATTTCAAACTGCAATATCTCCTTCATCTAGACTCCAATTTGGACAATTTTTTTTAATCGGGTATTTTTGTGAGGACAATACAGATACACAATTAGGTTTCTAGAATTTATGACAAAATTACTAAAAAGTTAACTTAAGTGTCACAAATATTTTTTCCTTTGAAACCTTGCAAAATAGAAAGAAAAAATATATATCTTTTGGGCCTTGGAAAGTGCTTTTATACCACTTTTATTGTACCTTAAATTTGAATATGCAATCACATAAAATATACCAAATATGCTCCCACTTTATTAATATAAAAACCCTTAAGGTAGGGAAACACCTTACAATCGATCCTTTTATATAAGGAATCCACTCTTGTTCCCTTGGCTCTTCGAGGGTGGAAACCTCGTATGAACTAAGCTCTAAATACAACATACTCCACACATGATTCACTACAAGAGTCCATCATCATTTATACATAGCAAGAGACCTCTAACCACAACAACCTCCTAACTACCTAGTAGACCTTCTTTAATGAGGCCTCATTACATTTATTCCATATTGATTACTGCAGCATGCATTAGTTAATAATAACAAACATAATGGACCTAGTCCACCTTACATTGAATAACCTCCACTATTATTAGTGTAACTAGGCATTTGACCCCACCATTACACCCCTATGGAGGATCGTAACACTTATGCTCTTTACATTTATGACTTGAGCCATACTTCTCTTCACAATTATAGTCGAGTCTACCTCATTGACACTCTACAATTTCTATTAGAAGCAATGGTTAAACTATTAGGGGCTAAGTAGGAATGGTATTTGGAGGAGTGGCTTGTGAAGGGCGAGTGCAGGGAATGAAAGAGTATCTTTCGGTTTGTTCATTGATTATTGTCTCCACTTCTTCAACTTGTGCAAAGGCCTCCAACCTGGTAGTGATCTTTCACATCCTAACTTGTGCTCTAATATCCTCCCCAAGGCCACTAATGAAGTGTTATAGCGTGATTTGCCACACCTCATGCATCATGCCTTGATGGCCTTCCCTTGTCCCTATGCAGACTCAATATACCCCCCTTACCCAGTATAGCCCTGATGCTTCAATTTAACCCTAAAAAATACATTTTTTAGGATACACGCCAGTCAATAGCTATACATCTCGCATATACACAACTTGCACCATTACACCCAGCGTACATCGGGTTTTGTGCTCAAAACAAAAAATATTTGAAATGCTTGATCCTTGGACTTCCATATGCTTGGAAACACTTTGATTCGACCCTCCATTTCCTATTTGAGGGTGCTATATTGAACCATTGTGAAGCATTGGAGGAGTAGAAACTTTGAGAGTAAGGAAACTATAGCAAAATTTTTCCCCATTTCCATATGCTTGAGTCTACATACCTTGATCCTTGTTGATAGAACTATTTATGTTCATCTCCCAAGTTCTCTATTGTCTTTGTGAGATTTCCTTGTTACGGAGGATTGAAGTGGTGTAGGAACTCAGTTTCTTGGTTTCGACGAGTTGCTAACAGAGGTTGTTACTTTGTACTTCTGTTTGAATTAATAGAAATACTATTTTCTCATCCAATTTCATGTGCAAATGTTATATAAATTTCCATGAGCATGTTTGCTTAAAGCATGTTTAAATGGATTATGCTAGCGTAGGTGCTAACCTTTCATGAATATATTATATGCTTGGATGTATTTGTTGTTGAGGACAAGTTGTAGGGTTCACGCATTGGATTGAAAGCTCAATGACAAACTTCTTCGAACTTCCAATTGAGGTACATATATTTACTTTCATTGTTAGAATTTACATTTATATGGCGTATTTGGGATTAGAGTTGATTTCTGGTGTCATCATATCTGTTGTGGTCCACCCCAACCCATACGAGGATTCTCTCTGTAATAGAATTGGTGACTAAGTTGGGATGTCTCCTTTTTATTGGGGTTGTTGGGTGCATTTTTTCTTAAATTTATCTATGTTTCTTTGTGTTTTTGTGCCACATTTATCAATATAGTCATCGATTGGCAGTTCCTTGGAGTGATTTGGCCTTAAGCCTACTTTTTAACCCCATTTTCTTTGTATACACGAGTGACAATTTTGACAGTCACGTATAAACACGGGTTGTCATTTGGTAGGTTGTGCACATACGTTGTTGTTCTCTGAACAATTGTGTACACCTCAATTTTTGCTTGATATCTTTATTGGAGTAATTGTTGGGTGGGTTGTGAGTATTGCTAAGTCTTAGAGGATCCCTATATTGTATGTTGTCTGCTTTTATTGTGACTGGAAACCTCTTTTTTATTAGTTTTTTGGGGAAGTTGTTCTTGTCATTTTCTCCCTTTTTGTTTTGCTTTTAGTGCATGAAGCATTTAGTCTTGGTGTCTTATTGTTCTTGTGTCTTAAAACTTGCTGCAGGGGCTGATAGTTTAGTGGTTCCATATTGCATTTTCATTCATTTATTTTGAAAATACAAAAATAGTTGCATTATTACATGTTTATTTGCATTTTGCATTTGCATTAAAAGAAGCACTTGCATTGTTTTTGCTTGGAATGGAAATAGTCTAGGCTTTCATTTAGGAAATATTGCATTTGCATTTGAAAGAAAAGGGGATCATTTTCCTGCATCTCATTTAGTGGCATACCATCTTTTCATTTGGAAAACAAGATTACATTTGGCAAGTTTTCAGGTGTGCATATTTACTTTTCTTGTTGAGTCATAACATCATTAGTTTCATGGCCATATCCCTTGAGTAAGCATAACTCATTAAAATTAACGCTTAATTTAAAATTGATTAGAAAGATTCTATTTTATAGGGTGCACCAATAAGCTTAGGTTTTAGAGTCTTCAAATAGGATTGTGTGAGTAAACTTATCCAAGACTATAAAACTAAAACAATTAGATGACTAGGGAGAGGAGAAATCCTTGTTATAATCGGTGTTCTCAGGAAGCTCCTCTTAAGCAGGAGTTAATCACGAGGCAGCATTAGTGGCATGGATATCCCTCCACTACCTTCAGTGAGCACTAAATATATTTCCAGGATCTTATTTGTATCTGGGGGCTTTTGAGGTGCTTTTGGTGCTTCGAGATTCAAACTTAGTTACCCTGCCCATATGATGGATCCTGCCTATGACTGTCCTCTTGAGCATTGATTATATTGAGGTAACCTTATTTGTTTTTCCTAGGTACTTCAGGGGTACTTACAAAGGTTATTATGTGAGTGTACTTTCCAGGTAGGGGTCAGAGAACACAATTGCTTTATGCGTTGAAGCTAAGGGCCTCCATAATTGGTAATGCACCTATGCTTGTAGTGTATTGGAGTCTCAGGCCTCTCCTAGGCGAGACATACCTACTGCATTTGGGAGCTCATTTATCCTCATTCCTTGCTTGTGTGCATCTATCCTAGCTTCTTTAGGGGTGTGTTATGTGTTTGATAGTTGGCCTTAGAGATCTTGATTATTTGAGTCTTTCTTTGTAGTGTCATCGTGGATCGAGTTCTATCTCGTCGTCGTTCTTGTCGCTTAGCAAGCATACCACCTTTTGACCCTTCTCACCCTATTAGGAAGAGGCCTAAATATAATCACAGTATTTTTTTCCCATAGACAATATCTGACACTGTTGACCATGAGTACTACCTTTGAGACTTTGGATTTCCCTCCCTTATGGATCTCAGGGACTTCGACTTATACTGACCCACATACTGTTAGTCCTTCTCACATTGTAGGAATGAATCCTTTTGCATTCACATGGTATTTAGATCATGTACTAAGCTTTTACTCGTGGGGGGTGGGGGGGGGGGTAAGGTATTGAGGCTTGAATCATTCCTTTTACCATGAATCCTTTTACTTTTGGTATGTCGAATGTATCAACAAGTANCGTCAACCATCTCGGTTCCTAGTAGAAACCCTAGATTTGGACCTAGGGGCATGATAATCCATTTTACTACATATGAGTTCAAAGGTGGTCATATCTCTCCTTCTAATCCGTTCGTTAGACGGGGGCCAACCTCTTCATCAGTTCCTCACACTAGTGTTAATCCTTTTTTAGGTGGAGGTGGATATGTAAACGTTGGGTCCATAACTTAGATCCCATATTTCGTCCCATCGACTGCTACACCTATTCTTTCGAATGCGTTTCTAATGGAAAATCCTCCCCATACTTTGAGTGGTCCTTTGGAAGGGAATGTTCTTTTTGGTATGGTTCCCCTTTCATCTGGCATCCATTTTTCGAGAGGCTACGTGCCTCCCCAAGTGTATGGGGGAAACCTAGTTAATCAAATGGGTAACTTTGGTAATGTTGTCCCCCCCTTCCAAGGAATGCCTTATATGCAAATGCCTATGCATCCTTACATGGGACATGTGGGAGGAGGTTATTATCTGACTAGTCAAGGTCATGCCCTTTACCACAACCCTCCTTATCAAAACCAATCTTTCCAGGGGGTATGGAATCAAATGTCACAACCTAGGCTCCCTTTTTTAGCGACTTGAATTTTCCTGACTTGCATAGACTCAGGAACAACTCAGTGTGTCATGATTTGGCATGGCCCCCCGATCCCGCTAAATTTACTTTAGATAGTCTGAAGTTTGAAGGTAAGAAGGGTGAGGATCCTGGTGATCACGTCACTACTTTCCACCTATGGTGCTCCTCGAATTCCTTGAACCATGATTTTGTTCGATTAATACTATTTCAATGCACCCTCATGGGTTCAACCATGAAATGGTATATAGAGCTACATGGGGGCACATACCAATGTTTTAATGATTTGGCCATGGTATTCCTTAATCAGTTTTAGTTACTAGTTTGCTACGATGCCAGCATGAAACACTTGTCGAATTTTCGGCAAGACAAAGCTACTCACATTTTCGATCACATTCAGGAGTGCCATAGATGAAAGCGATTAATTAAATCCAACATTCCACCTAATTTTTTATTGGAGTGCTTCCTTAAGTCATTATTGCCTTATATCACTAAGGATGTTTCGATGTCCGGGGTGACTACTAAGGAACACAAAATTTTCCAAGCTCAACAATTATATTTGATTTATGCTCAGTTTGGGCTCCTTTATGAGATCATTCTTGATGCACCAAGGTTAAACCATGACCCCAAGTTTTCTTAGGAATTTAAATGAGAATACAAATAATTAATAATGAGAGAACACATCCACATAGAAACACATTTAAGATAGACACATAATGTTTATGTGGAAAACCCAAAACCAAGAAAAACCACCATAATATTTCTATTATGTCCCTAGACCTAAATCGACCAAGCCGAGGCAAGTGAGCTAGCTACCCCTCACATCTAGGCCACTTTACAATAGAGCCTCCTCAAAACTTATAAAGGCTTCTTCACATGTAATACCATGGGCTAACAATACCATGGGATAGAAAATACCATGGGCCCAAAAACATGTGCTAGACCTCAACCACCTTTGACTCATTCTCAAGTCAAGGTTAACCCTAACAAGTTTAAGCTCGAGCCACATGCCAATGGCATAGTTGGCTCTACAAGCGTGGAAGTTGTGGACCAAGTTACAAATCAAATGCAAAATTTGTCTATTAACCAGTCTATGGTCAGCCAGGTTACGACTTTGTCCACCCTCACCGAATCGCTGGATGTACATTCACTGTAGTCATTAAACTATAAGGGTAACCAACAACCTATACATAATAGAAGAAAGGGGAATAACAATAAGAAGGAGAACACTAATTACGACAAGAATAATGAAAATATTGGTGGGGACAAGAAGCCTAAACGTAAGGTCAAATTCCCATGTAAAATTTGTGGAGGAGACCATCTTACACACTTTTTCCCTAGGATTGACAAGGCCTCAAAGTTTATAGCACAGAGCCTAGTTGTGCTGACGGATCCTCTTCAACATAATCAAAACATGACTTCGAGGACTCCAGCCACTGGAAGTGGTTCTAGAGGGAATCAAAACCTACCATCTCAGGAATGTGGACATGGTTGTATTAATATGATGTCGGATGTACATGTTGTGACTTGTTCACGCTATTACGGTCGGTCGCAACCGACCATGAGAAAAATATCCTCCTCCTTTGGAGATCCCTTTGTAGATCGATAAGCCTGAGGTTATACCATGCATACCGAAAGGATTCCTTAAGCGCTCGATGCACAATCCTAATGCCCAAGCCACCCAAAACTATGTTATTTTAGAGAATTTGGATCAGACTCCATGTGCGATGTTGGCCTTAGAAGTGCTTCAAACTTGTCCCTCACAGAGGAAATCCTTGTTGACTGCTTTAGGAGTTCTTGATTCGAATGGCACTAGTATGATCAAGTTCTAGACTCATGATGTCCAACCTCACTTACCTTACTAGGTGGATTTCCAAGTTTATGTGGAGTGTTAGAATAATGCCACTAAACGTACAATCATTGATGAAGGTGTTGTGATATCTATGATGTCTTTGGCTTGTTGGAAAGGCCTTGGCTCTCCCATGTTGTCCAAATCCATGTCTATGCTGACATCATTTGATGGACACTTATTTAGATTGCATGGAATTATTCCTTCCCTTTAGGTCCAGAATGGGGGGAAGACCATGCTGGTCGAGGTTGAGGTGGTTGATGCGGCCCTTTACTATAATCTTTTACTGGGTCGGAACTGGATTTATTCCATGAAGGTGATCATGTTGTCAGTGTTCCATGTCATATGATTTCTCCATTAAGGCAATATAGTGTCGACCTATCAGTTATCATTTAATAACTATAGTTCCTTAGCCTCATTGGGTTCCACTATCTTGGTAATCGATAATTCTCAGTCGGAAAATGAGAACGTTGGTATCGGAATGCATCCTTCATTGATGGGAACTTTTAACTTTTTGATGTCAATCCTAGCTATTCATTCCACGCCAGGTGGCATTTTGTCACCTTTGAGTCCAGTGTCGTTTCATACCTTGAATTTGAGCGACCCATGGACTCTTCCTTATTTCGTTGATTCTGAAAAAGGGCCTTCACCCACCAAAGCAATATGCCATTGTCCGAAATGCAAATTGCTTATCAAGCTATACTTGATGTCACTACATACCTAATTCTTCTTCTTCGTGGATGGAAGAGGAAGATATCCTTGTACAACCTGTTTGGGCAATCAATTCATCGTGCTCACATGATTGCGTCAATGACACTTTTCCTTTAGATGAAGCCATTATCGAGGCCATGACAGGTATGGAACAACCTTGGAAGGATATGCATTATCGATACTATTTCCTTACGGAACTCAAACAGATTGAACATGATGAATTTTGATCGACCTTGAGTGAGAAAGTTGGTCATCCCATGATCCCAGTAGGAACCCATGGTATATATGTCGAAGGGAACATGGTGAACATATCTCCCATCATTCCAATCAACATTTTTCAGACCCTTAGTAAATCGGATAACATTTACATCGGTTCAGACTGTTTACCTAGAGAAATTCAAACATACATCGAGTTATTGAAGGAATTTTGTGATGTATTTTCTTTGTCATTTGAATAATTACCAAGGATAGACCCTCGTATTGTCGAGCATGAAATAAAAATGTATCCTAATGCTAGGCATGTTTGACAACGCTTACGAGTTGTGAATCCCCATAAGACGCCTGCCATTAAGGCTGAGGTAGAGAAATCGCTTAAAGTTGGATTCATTTACCTAGTTCCCTTAATAGAATGGGTATCCAATCCTGTTCATATGGTTATGAAACAGGGAACAATCTGTGTGTGCACTGATTTTAGAGATATGAATAGAGCCCATCCTAAATATGACTTCCCCACTCCATTTATTGATCAAATTTTGGATGAGTATGTGGGAGGAGAGGTTTTCTCGTATATGGATGGTTTTTCGGTTACAATTAGATCCATATTAAGCCCAAGGATCAACATAAGACTACATTTATATGTCCTTGGGGTACTTTTGCATACCGAAAGATGCCTTTCGGCTTAAAAACACTAGAGCTACTTTTCAGCGGGCTATGACCTTAAAGGTATCATCAAAGTGTACCTAGACGACCTCGTTGCTCACTCTCATAAGAGAGTGGATCATCCAACACATCTGCATTTGGTCTATGAAAGAAGTCGTCATTACCAGATTCATTTAAACCCTCAAAAGTTTATCTTTTGTGTTGGGATTGGTCACTTATTGGGATTCATTGTGTCAAAGGAGGGGATTATGGTTGATCCCTTAAAGGTTGAGGCAATAATTCGGTTGCCTCCCCCATGTCCAATTATACAACTTCAGAGTCTCCAAGGGATGACTAATTTCTTGCATCAATTTGTTTTGAATTATGCCAACTTGACCAAGGGTTTTATGTGATTATTGAGAAAGGATACTCCATTATTATGGGATGAATGAGCCTAGGGGTCCTTCGATGCCCTTAAGAAATCCCTGGCATTGAGCCCTCAGCTTAGTTCTGCATACTATAGTACAGATCTTTTGCTCTATATAGCCGCGTCTCAAGAGACGATTGGTATGGTTCTTGTTCAAGAGGATGACGAGCTCCATGAGCATGTTATTTATTATCTTAGCCAAAATCTCATTGATGCTGAACTTCGATATACTCACGTTGAGAAGTTGGACTTAACAACTGTTCACATAGTCCAACGATTACAACACTACATATTACTATGCTAGACCATGGTCGTAGCACATATCAATCCATTTTAGTTCGTCCTGACCAGACAAATGATAGGGGGAAAGTACAATAAATGGATTATTATCTTACTTGATCTTGACCTTTATTTTGTCTCAGTAAAATCCAAGAAGTCTTTGGTCTTCACAGAGTTAAAATCTAAGCTTCCTAGGCTATATGAGGATATAATTCATGAGGACTCATTTGTCAATAAGCATATTTTTCTCATCTCGTCCAAGGGCCCTTGGTATGGTGATATCATCATATATCTACAGACTCTGAAGTTACCTCATCATTTCTTGAGGGAGGAACGACAATGCGTATGTCATAATTCTAAGAAATACCTCATCATTGTTGTTACCTTGTATCATCGTGGGGTGGAATCCATCTTACATCATTGTTTGACTCACAAGGAGGCTGAGGTTGTGCTTAATGACTGCCACGTGGGGTGTTTGGTGGTCATTTATATGGGCTTGCTACAACTCAAAATATTTTAAGAACTGATTATTATTGGCCATCAATCTTTAAATATTACGTTAATGCAGTCAAGAGATGTCACCCTTTCCAAGTGTTTTCTTGAAACATGAACTCGCATCCCACCCCGTGACACCCTATTACCACTGTCGATCCTTTCACTAAGTGGGGGGTGCATTTTATGGGTTGCAACCCATTGTTAGTTGGGGGAATCATCATATAATAGTGGTTATGGATTACTTCATGAAATGAGCAGAGGTTATGCCTACAGTCAAATTGGATGGTGAGATAGTTGTTCACTTCGTATTCAATCAAATTATCACCCGGTTCGGGATCTTATAGGATATTGTAAATGATCATGGTAGTCACTTTCAGAATAAGATGATGGCGGAGTTAGCTTTGAAGCTAGGTTTTAAGCAAGAACATTCTTCATCTTACTACCCCCAAGCAAATGACAAGGTCGAGGCGGTTAATAAATCTCTTAAAGCCATTTTGCAAAAAAACATCGCAGAAAGCAAGACTAATTGACATACTTGTTGTCCCTTTCTTTGTGGGATTATAGGACCACTGTTAAGTATTCCATCAGTTTTTCACCATACCAGTTATTTCTTGGGTTGCAGTCAGTTTTACTAGTTGAATGCGAGATCCCTTCTTTGAAACTAACCATAGAAATATTGCCTAAGACCTCTGCAATAGAAGAATGAATAGTCCACCTCGAGCGGATTAATTAGCAGTGTCGAGATGATGCGATGGAAATAGAAGTGAATAAGCATCATGTCAAGGCCCAATATGATAAGTCTGTCTGCCCCCATTAGTATAACGAGGGTGACTTGGTCCTTTTATATGACCAAGCCAACGAACCATTGGGGGTAAGAAAGTTTAATCCTATGTGGCATGGTACTTACATCATGAGGCATGCCCTAGAGAAGGGATCCTATGAGTTAGAGTATTATGAAGGGAATCTGTTGAACGAGCCTAGAAATGGGTACAATTTTGCATTAATTTAGGTTTTTCTTATAGTGTCATTGGCTTGTTGACATGCTTCCTATTGGTTGGCAGATGTCGACGAATTATTCGACGTACTTAGGATTTGCGGATGGTGCCAGTCGCCATACACATAACTTAGATTATGTTGTTTGGGTCATTTATGCACCTAAGAGTCAGCTTGTGTCTTCAGGAGGAGTATGCCTCTAACCATCCTCGAACAACGTGGCTTAGTATAGTCCAGAGATTGAACTATTACAACATGCCATTTCGAATGGGATTCGGTCTTTAGAGGTTCTCCTGGACTTACAGTTGATTGTGTTGCAATTGAATGGTCGGTACCACATTAGAGATCCAACGTTTATGAGAATATTCTTAAGGGTAAGATTGTTGGAACGACATTTGATATTATTACACATGTTCATATACCTAAACATTATAATCAAGTTTTTTATTCATATGCAAATTACATTTTAGATTGGAATTTGTCACATAACTAAAAGAAGCATGCACATATACATTTACATTCACATTCATACACATGTACATATATCAAACCGTTACCCATAAGTTTTATTTATGAATAAAAGTTCGAAAAATATGGTTTCATAGTACAAAATTGGGATTTTATCCCTCAAATTATATATGGTCGATACAAAATAATATCCTGGCATTTATGCTTGTAGCCTAGATGATGATCATGATAACAAACTACAACGTTCACTAAACACCTAAACCATCTAACCCACGGACCAGGTAAACCGACCACATGTCTCTGCATCACCTCGGGCAGGTCCTCAACCTGTACCATAGGAATCCAGTGGGTCAAGTGGGCCAAGTTGCCATGTACATTTTGTAGTGTCCAATCGGAATCAACCTCGATCATCTCATCTCCTCGACCTCTATTATGGTTCCGTGGAAATCCGTGGAAATCCCCCATGTCATCGTGGAGCTATGTTTGTGGAAGATAAACCTAATGCCAGTACATGATACCACCCAAAACATGTTTTTGATTTTTTTATATAAAAAATACAAAGAAAATGAAATATTGCAAAACATAAAATATATCTCACCTATATCCCTGTATGCATACCCCAATGGTAGTGTCATGTCTATGTCACCATGAAATTCAATCCCTGCATAGGGATAGTCATCTAAGGTGACCACCTGTCGTTGCCACCAGTGGAAGAAATCATAAGTGAATGGAGAAGGAACTCTACCCCTCCTAATCTCCATATCACCTTAGTCCAACGAGTATGGGTTGGATCTTGTAGACCATGAGGAGGGACCTCAACCCTGGGACTAATGCTTGATGCCCTCTCGAAAAAGAAATTGCACAATATGCTAGCAAACCCAAAGTTCTTGGTTCGACCAAGTTTGCATTATGTTAGATGATGCTTCATGGTTCCCAACAAAGAAGTTCTCCAGTCATATATGGTCAACCTCATACATTCCACCATGTAGAACATGAGAGGTCACGAGGCTTGGTGCAGTCATTTCAAACCCGATATCCTAGCCAAAACTAGAATGATCACCTTGAGGCCGAGGCTCTAGATCGTGTTGATAGGGACTTGACTTCCCATTTTTCAGTGTTGGGAAGACAATATATGGATATGTACTCAGCAATACCCATACCCACATTGTCTCCATGATCCCTGATATTGACTACCTCACCTCAACGGGATAGTCCAATGATGAAATATATGTCTTTTACCTCAAGTTTTAGCAGCATCTCATCTAAGATAAACGCCTTTGTGTATGGATCCCAATACTTTATGAGCATTTGAAGCAATCTTGGTTGATTCCTCATGCTCCCAAGATGACAAAATTTATAGAGCCAACACCTTTGCAATTTTGGTTGGGCATTTGAATCACAATACACGACCCTATCTATATCTTCATGCTCTCTCTCCCTCCACTTAATGACCATCCTGCAAAGGAAAGAGAGTTTTGTGAGGTTAAATCCTTTAAAAACATTATCCACGATGATCCATGTGGGTCACAATGTCAATAGAAGCATGGCTAGGCAGGAAGGCTTCGATTTTCCCAGGTGTATCCAGCCCTATACATGACCCGATGATATATCACCCGCACGGGCCAAATAACATAGTTCCCGTGGACAAAAACTAAAAAGTTCACCATTAAAACTTGAAGTGAAAACCATGAATTGAAATAGCATGAAGAAATGGATTACTTGGTCCAGATGGTTGTCGATTTCGTGGCTTGTAGCTCCTAGAATCCACAATTGAAGTTTGAGGGTCCAAAGAGCTCCAACGGCACTATGAGAGGTAAAAAAAACAAATGGTATGGTAAATAGTGATTTTTTTTATTATTTATAATTTTGTTTACCCACTTTCATATAGTTTAGACTCTATTTATTATTTACAACTATTTTGGACTAATATGTTGTACAAGGTCCTTTTTAATGTAGTTTCACCGAGTTTTGGTGGATTTTGACCATTTTCGAGCTTGTTCACGCCTGCAGCAGGTATAAATCTTAACCAACATGTAGGATAGGACCACATTCCGCTTACACATTGCATCATCCTATGACCATGTCACATTAACCATAGGTATGAACCCGCTTCTTAATGATAGGGAATCTTCTCGATGATTCTAGAACTGTCGTTATGTAAGCGATAGAGCTTTCCCGACCATGGGTACCCTTGTTTTTCCATTTGGTGTCCATGATGAGCTTCCTCCTTAGGCGTATGAGACCCTTGTAGTCTCGCCATGACTTTGAACAACAAATTCATATTCCTTCTTATATTTTATGTTGGTTATCTCCCTTAGAGACTCCCATTTTATATCAAGTTATAAAAGCATTGGATGCATCTAGTTGCCTTATTAAGCTTAACATCGACTCTTTGCTTCAGCTTTATAAGACAAATTTCTCAAGCTTGTCTCAATTCTAGCCAAGCAGATCCTATTACTTATCCTTTGTAGCTTGGTCACCCCTTATCTGAAAGGAAATATTCCCATGAGTGTCCTTATCCTGCACGTGTTTCCTTGCATTTAACATAGGTATGTGTTCATTGCTTGGAACTAGTTTGCTTGCTCGTGACACTCATTTCCTCTTCATTGTACTATAAGCACATTCTATTCTTTTTCAAGCTTTATTGTCACGTCCCCATCCCTCAGACCGGCGAAGAGGACGCGACCCTCACCGAGCATACGGGCAAACAGCCCCATGAACATAAACAAACATCAATGCTGGAATTAAAACTTCCAAGCATACACAGATGCAGAATGAATCAACATTCAGCGGAAGCAACACACATACCTTTCCAGCATAAAACATGTTCATCATAATTCATTATACAATAGCNAGCTAAGATTATTTATCTTTTGGATGGAGAATTCATCCGCAACCAGCTACGTCGCTGCAACGTTCCACCCAACCTTAGGCCAGCGTGCTCATCAATCTCTCAGCAACACTGCCACCCACGAGCTGGGCATGATTCCTCCAGGATAAGGGTCTATGCAGGCTTACACATAGCCAAGGGACACAATCAGTCAAACCAACACCGCTGGGTTTACCAGGCCTTCAACAATTGGCCAAGCCAGCACAGTCCGAAGACCAACCACTGCGTACTACAGCAAAACAAACCCTTCACAGCTCCGTGAAGAAGCAAAGGCAACCGGGTGACAGTCCCAAAAAAAACAGATGAGGCACAGTTCAAGCCCACAAGGCAACTCTGAGTTGTTCTTGGCCCTAACGTGACCAAAACAACTCAGCAACAACACCCAAACTAGGGTATATCAGCAGCCCAAACTCACAATGGATGATGGAAACCATCCACAATTCCAAAACAAGGAAAACTCAGCCAACGGCACACACAATTCACTAATGTAACGGCTGGGCAACATCACACAGTCCACAAAACAGAGGAGAGGCCAACTCCCAGCGTGGACAGAGGAAAACTCAACCCACGGATTGGAAATCCACAGTGGTCCAAACGAAATTGGACACCACAGCCAACAAAACACGCGGGGGAGACAACATTCCCAGAACAAAATCAGTGAGCACGACTCATAACATGGAAAACGACTCCAACGATCTATGTGTGAGGGAACTTGTACCAGACCACAAAACGCAGAGGAAAACATACCCGATTCCACTTTGTGGAAAACGTGAATGACCACCGATAAGTAGCTCCCCTCCTGGCTGCGTGAGGTCCCGCAGCACAACTGCTTGTGCGTGAGGAAAACAGACCCGACCTCTGTGTTTGGGAGTGAACAGCTCCGTCTCTGCACGAGGGTGAACAGGCCGAAAGAAGGAATGAACAGACCATGTTCCTGCGCGTGAGCATGAACCGACCACTGCTCCGTGTGAGCATCATCAGACGCGGCCGTGAAGGTGAACTGACAGGGATGGAGTGGAGTGAATGGAAAGTCGTGGGTGGAGTGGGTGTGTGGGCAAGGGACTGACAGTCTTGCCACCCCACTCCCAAAGACAATAACTGCCCCAACCACCAGCAGCCATTACTGCCTCAACTACTCAACCAAAACAATAAAGAGGTTGAAGAGGCTGGATGAGACAAGGAAGATGGCAAAACAAAACAAGGTGGCAACACATGGGTTTTTCCCCCATAGATCAAGGTTTGACATCCCCCACCCCTTATCCTTCAGAACCATGCCCTTTTCATTCAACGTTGCACTGTCGTCGCTGGTTGTGGTTCATTTTATTTGATGTGCGTGTTTACATGATGCCGAATTATAATGTGCCAAACAACACGACATACCATCGGCAACTGTCCCCATTGCCGAAACATACACGACCGAATTGATGGTGGGGCTTTTGCCTTTAGCTCCTACCATGATTAATTACATTATATACACCATGCAAACGGGGTCAAAACCGGGGGTGTGACATTTATAATATGAAAAAGACAAAAAAGGTTAAAAAATAAACATAAAAAGTTGGTCAGGAAATGATATTATCATATGTTGGCAGTTGTCGTGTCGCCTTTGAACATAGCACAATTTATGAGTCCATCCATCATGGGTTAGGTTTCTAGTATGGCCTTAGGAGTTGCACTCGTTATTCACAACTTTCTCCACCGACTGGTTAAGCTTCTAGTCCCTATGGATCCTATACTGATGCCTCTTATGTCACAAAGTTGTTCCAGTTTGCACATTTAAGTCTGTGCTGCTTAACTATCTCTATCTGCTGCTCTTATTCAAAGGAAGTCTAGCCTGAATCAACCACTCCTTAGATATCTTCACTCTGCATGTCGGACATTCCCGATACATAATAGAGTTGTTGTCCTATTTAGCACCCTGGGCCTACTTTCATTGTTGGTAGGTGATCTTGAACTCAACAAATGACATCTCGTCATTGGTCGCTGCCTAAGTGGTTTCCCTTGTGTTCGATGACAAAAAATCTATTCACATATTGGGATTCATGCTGTGCCTTGGATTCCATTTTACCCTTTTGGTGGTTTCCTCACTTTTGCCAATAGTCTTCATCATTGGATGTTATTTAGAGGGTCTCTTTTGCATGCTACTTGCATCTGGTATGCATGAAAGATGCACATGGCTACTGGTCCATGCACATCTTGTTCGTCCAAGTTCTTCCATGTCATCCAACATTATTATGTACCTCATGGTGGTTGATGGGGGATGCCCTAATTCCTTGCTTCCAACGGATTCCATTCCATCGACTTCTGATTATTTATTTTGGAATTGGGATCTAGAGTCAGTTGAGTGCCTTGAGACTTGATGTCATCAATGGTAGATTATATTGCCATCAACTGATTGGAATGCATAAATGTCCCCTAATTGATGGATCCTTCAACTGATTAACCTCAACACCTCTATTCACACTTGTTGAATGCGCTCAGTACCTTGACACCTATTTTCATCATTGGTGGGTTGTCCTACGTCCGTTAACGATATACATCAATGATCGGTAACTAGACGATGTTTCATCATGTTCTACCTTAGGACCTTTATTCACATGATGGGACATGTATCATCGACGATTTATGTAGAAGACCTCGTATTATGGCGGATTTCCATATATGCTACTACCTTAATCACAATAGTACCTATGGGATTTCAGTTCTCATTCTAGAGCAGTATACTTCATTATGTACAATATGTCTTCATTCAATACGAAGACCAGACTCCACTGTGTATTGTACGTGGCTATGACCACTTATGACATATGTCCATTATGCCTTTTCACAACCACTGTACTTATATGTATCTAGATCTAAAGTCATGTATATAGAATCATTATTGTTTTATAGTGAAGAATGGCTAGTTCTTCCAGCTAGGTCTTCACTACTCTACTTTTGGGACTGTTATAATGTATTTCGGCCACTGTGTACCCCTATGACCTCACACATTAGGGGGCATATGTTATGGTGTGATTTTCCACACCTCATGCATCATGCCTTGATGGCCTTCCATTGTCCCTATGCAGACTCACTATACCCCCCTTACTTAGTATCACCCTAATGCTTCAATTTAACCCTAAAAAATACATTTTTGAGGATACATGCGGGTCAACAGCTATACAACTCACGTATATGCATATTGCACCATTGCATCCCACATACAATGGGTTTTGTGCTCAAAACAAAAAATATTTGGAGCTTTCCTCATCAAGAAATGAATAACTTGATCCTCTACCTTCCATATCCTTGGAAATGCTTCGATTCAACCCTCCATTTCCCATTTGAGGGCTATATATTGAGCCATTATGAAGCATTGGAGGAGGAGAAACTTTGAGAGTAAGGAGACTATAGCGAAAATTTTCCCCATTTCCATATGCTTGAGTCTGCATCCCTTGATCCGTGTTGATAGAACTCTTTATGTTCATCTCCCAAGCTCTCCACTGTTGATAGATCTTGCCTTATTATGGAGGATTGAAGTGGTGGAGGCCGAGGTGGAGGAACTTGGTTTCTCGGTTCCGACGAGTTGTCAATAGAGGTTGTCACTTTGTACTTATGTTTGAATTAATATAAATACTCTTTTCTCTTCCAATTTCATGTGAAAAAGTTATATATATTTCCATGGGTATGTTTGCTTAATACATGTTTAAATGGATTATGCTAGCATAGGTGCCAACATTTCATGAATATATTATATGCTTGGATATATTTTTTGTTGAGGACAAGTTGTAGGGTTCAAGCATTGGATTGAAAGATCAACTACATAATTCTTTGAATTTCCAGTTGAGGTACAAATATTTCCTTTCATTGTTAGCACTTACATTTATATGGCATATTTGGGATTAGAGTTGATTTCTGGTGCCATCCTCTCTGTTCTGGTCCACCCCAAGCCATAGGAATATTCTCTACATAACATGAAGCATTATTTATAAAAAGGAATCAGTGAAGTCGTCTTTATAGATTTTTAATTGTTAAAAGGTTGTGATCAATTCTATTACCAAACCCATTTGGCACAACTTGGTCAACCACCCTCAATAGTGAGCATCTTGCTCAAGATGAGCATATATGGTTTTAACAAACCGATTCCATGCTATGTAGCCATCACAGGATTTTTTATGCCATTCCCACCACTACCATTGTTCTAGATCCAAGTACAACACTCCTGCTCTAAGTTGTTTCATCATGTCATCAATATTTCCATGGAGCCCAAGTAGTGTTCTATCTAGGTGACCCAACTAAAGGGTTCAAAACCATCAAACTTATTCTTATCCACTTTAGGAAAGCGATTCCATATGTTGTTATCAATGAAGAGAAGCTTATGGATGTGATGACCTGAAAGGGGTTCCTTTTGGTGAAAATATACCGCCTTTGAAGATTCTTGACTAGGTATCTCTATGTATGGTTCATTCCATTGGTAATTAGCTAGGAGGAAGTGAGTAGCTAGTGATTTAGTTGTTCTTGCATACTCCACAGAAGGCCACTATACTTTGTAAGTTTTGACCGATTTTTGGAATGTGGAAATCTCTTGATCTTATTAAGTAGTATTTGCATTGAGGTTTTCTTAAAGCTTTGAGTATTGATCATCTAGGCTGTCAACTGCCTTGTCAAACATGGTGTCTATATGTGCCCCCAAAAAGGATTAATAAGGAATGATACCACAACGATCAACATCTTGCAAGGAGTTTTATGAGGTAGGTAATCCACAATTGTATCACATGTCCACTCAAAATAGTTATTAGAGAGTGGTACCATGACGATTAACACATAATAAGGAATATTTTGAGATAGGTCTCCTTTAAGGATTAACAGAGAGTTTTTATTTATTTATTGGCACTAATCATATGGGAGTGTTATTCATGCCTTATTAATATTGCGATGATGAAATTCCCAAATTATTGTTATTCCAAATTATGTAGGAATTCCATCGGTGTGTTGTAAAGGCTAGTAACGATGGATTTCAAGGAATTATGCATGAGCTTTACTAAAGTGGCTCATATAAACACCCTTAATGGAATTTATTCAAGATCTTGTGAAATCATAAATTCTCGTGGTATGGAGAAGGTATGAAATAAAGTTGACTATGGCATTATTGTTTAATTCAATGCCATACAAGTTATGGATAGTCCCACACAAGGAATCCACCTTGACTTGCAACAAATTTTGAACAAACATCATTAGATTTTTCAGACATCAATTGTTTCACCCCCTTCACAAGGAGATCATGATCATGGTATTTTTTATTATTATGGATAGTCAACCACTAAATGTGTGTCCTTATATACAATATTTTGTACAAAAGAATGAATTTGAAAATATTATTCACGAATTGTTGGAGTTAAGTGTCACACATCCTAGTACTATCCCTTATTCCTAATGAGTAGTCATGGTCCTAAAAAAAGAAGGCATGATGTGCATGTTCCCAAACTTTCATCCTCTCGATAAGGTGACAATAAAGGACATATTTCCAATTCCAATAATTGATGAGCGTCGTGGTGCCATGTTATTCACCAAACTCAACCTTCACTTTGGATACCACTAAATTGGGATGATGGAAGTTGACATCCCCAAAACTGCTTTCTACACATGTGAATACCATTATGAGGTTTTAGTGATGTCCTTTGTATTTTGTATACCCCATCCATCTTTCAGAACCTCATGAAAAAATTATTTAGACCCTTTCGATGCTGCTTTGTGTTGGTAATCTTTGATGATATATTGATCTATAGTGCAAGTTGGTAGGCACATGTGGAACATGTTGTTGAACTACAACAACCAATCAAGGACAATCAATTATTTCTCCTACCATACAAATGAACTTTTGGTGCTTCCAAGGTCGAATACTTGGGTTAATTAATTAATCAACATGGAGTGTTAGTGAATTCCAACAAAATTTAAGCTATCCAAGATCTGCCACAACCCAAAACAATGAAAAGCTTACGTGGCTTCCCAAGGTTCATAAGTTACTAGAAAATGTTTCTGTAGAATTTGTTGTGGAAAATTTCCCCTACAAACAGGTGAAACCACCCTTGGGTTGAGACTCCTTCAATCCAAGACATAAGGCAACAAATGGACACCAAATTCTCCCTATATGTGACTCATACACAAACAAGTTGTTGGACACAATGGTCACACTGAGAGGTGGGGTGAACCAGTGTGTGAGCAATTTAAACCTTTTTCACCTTCTATTAATCAATCAGAGTTTATCAAGCATTATGTTATTAATTACATCATGAACTAAATCAACTATGAGCCATAAGCACAATAATCACATGATAAAGAGACACAAGAATATATGTAAGGTAAAATTTATTGATTTGCAATGGAAGACTTCAATCTTCGTGATTACAATCGATACCAACTGATAAGAAGAGCACAAATTCTTATAATAGGACCCAGGCTGGTTTTCTTAGATCCAACTAATAAAGGGTTGAGGAGTCCAATCCTCTAGTGCAAGACTCAGCTTGCAAGCACTTTCATAATCATCTGCTCCATCCACTGCTCATTCACTTCTGCTCGTCAATCTACTTAAGAAGCCACATGTCATCTTCTTCACTTGTCACATCATCATCATGCCTTCTACCTTCTCATCACTTTCATATATTCTATTGTAAGTGTCAAGATGTCATCATCATCATTGTCTGGTTGCTTGTCTGCTCATATCATTACAAATCACTCTTCATATCATCAAAATTCATTATGCATTAGAACTATCTTGTCTTGGGACTGTCAGTCTTGGACTAGTCATTCATGCATTTTCATCTATATCTGTGTCATGTCATGTTCCTGTAGATGTTATAAACATAACATAAACAAGTCATCAAGGAGTTTCACCAAGCTCTACTGCATTTCATATCTTCAAATGGCTGCTTATCACTGCCACGTCTGTCATATCAACATAGTCTGGTTGTTTGTCAATCATCCACTATTTCATCATCCTTCACTCCACCATCATCCACTTCATCAAAATCCTAAAGCTTCAAACTATGCATGTCATACACACAGACTATGTATCTTGCAATGTGTGTGTCAACTTCACCATTTGGCTGTCATCTGAGTCTAGGGATGTGTATATGCTTCAAAGGACTATCATCATCATCATTGGATTGTGTATGTTCTTTCCATAGTGTCAAGATATCAAACTCATACTTGTGTCAACCGTGGAATATCAATATAGACTATGTAATATACTATGAAAGAACCCACTCTCATATCATAATCATACTTGTATATGTTGTTGAACATACCTCTAACTGTGTATGGTTTTATGCTTTCAATCTTGGACTAAGTAGAGCCTCCTTTAAACCTCGAACTGTGGCAGATTTTGGTAAAAAATTTAGACAGTATATCATGCTGCTGCCATCCATCGAAATCAAGATCAAAATAAGGATATGTTTGCAAAAGGTATCTTCAAACTCGAACTGGATATCATGTTGTTGCCATCCAAATCTCCAACAAACTCAGAACTCAACCAATGTCACTCATGCATGGACAATCATCAAGATTAAACCCCAAAAACGGATTCAGAACCTAGTATATACTTGGATTGTGTCAAATTTAAGACTGTGAAATGACTGTAGAAACCCTCAACACAGTCAAACTTTGGTCTGTTCAAGTGATGGTAAAAACCACAAGACAATTCCAAGACAGGACTGCCATTTAGAAGCCAAGAATTAGTCCTTCTTCCTTAACAAAATTCGGGACTGAGGGCAGAGAGCTATCACAAAACGCATAGGCATTAGACCCAAAAAAATGAACCTTCTCCTTGAAAATTTTTTTGGGACTATTTGCAACCTTAGTCCAATCTCACCTTGGTCCATCAAGTTCCCTTCATCAACGTTGACATCTAGTGTGAGTGGAAGTGACTTATCTTTATACTCCTTCACTTTGTTCACATTCTTGAATTAGGGAAGACTTGTAGGTTAGGTTTGTTATTTTTTATTTTATTTTGTGTTTTGTTTTGTCACACAAATATTCTTCAATGGTCAAGCCTTAGGGTTTTCCCACAAATATCTTACATGTCATCAAATGCTACACTATGCCATCAAGTTCACCACAAGCAAGGGTATGCTACACATCACAAGGGCTTCATCAAGGACTTTATTACCATGACATGTATGAGAATCAACATTATGTGTGTCTTGGACCCCAATCAACATATGACCATCTTCAAGGGTTTCATGACCCCATCAACACACAAGTGGGCCACATCATCTTCACAATTTATTCAAGGGTACAAGGACCATTAAACCAAGGGTATGTACATGACCTCAAGACCATAATTAACCATGCAAACCACAAATGACCACAACATGGGTCATTTGGTCCATTTGGTGTTCCAAAGGTTTCTTCACCATGCAAGAGGCTTCATGGGCTTCTTCAACCACCTCAACCACATAAGAGGACCTACAAAGGTCAAGATCCATCATGCCACCTCCTGTGGGGGTGCCAAGCCTCCTTATGTCTCATGACCATCTCCAAGGGTGCCATGACCCCATCAAAAAACATAAATGACCACAGAATGGGTAATTAATGTTTCCTCAACCTATCAAGGGATTATCCATCTTCCACAAGGGATTTAGCATCATCACCAATGTCTTCGTCATCAAAAACAGGGTATTCAACATTATCAACAAGGTGGTGGTTCCAAGATCCAACCTTGTGGGTACAAGGACCTTGTCAACTGGATACAGGGCTCCACAGGTGCTCCAAGGCACAACCCATCTCTGTATGGTCTCCGCATTGTATGTGAGTTTACTAGGAACATCCACACCTGTGCACCCATCACTCTAGCTACTGTAAGAGGGACTTGGTGGCATGAATGACAACCTGTGGGGTCACTGCAAGTACCATGTTGGCATCAATGACAATTCAATCAACACAAGTCAAGCAAGAGTAAGGAGGATGAAAGTAGATGATTTACCTTTATTCAAACGACTGTCCTCGTTGCTCCTAGTTGTTCCAATTGCTATCCTAGAAGTGAAATATTACGGCGTGGATGAGATCCTGCAAGAAACAAAGAGAAACTCTTGTCCATGCAATATGTATGTTAAACATGAATGGATCTAATTACCAAGCCAAAGGTACGATAAACATTTTGTTAATTCAACATAAGAAACATAAGTTGGGGAGAATAGGCTAAGTTTCTATTAATGAATATGAGAAGAATACATAAAAATCACTTACAACCTTAGTATTGACATTATCGCAACACCTTCAAGATCTCCTTTATAGCTCCATTAAGCGTCTCAAGATAATAAGTATGATGTTCTAAGAAATTATCCTCCCTTTCAACTAAGAATTACCTCCATTATATAGGAGTTGGAGACATAACGACCATGGAGGAAAGGATTGGATCAAGTGAGTATTTGTTTGATCAAACAAGATTGACCTTAACTTGGATAGAGGATATTTCAAACCAACCCCTAACCAACTAGATCTTCTCGAAAACAACCTCCTAAACAAGGAAAAACTAGATCTAACCACTTCATCACTCCCTAAAATTGAGTAAGGAGTGATGAAATAGGACTTCATCGTGTTAACTTTTCATATGCTTAGCTAAGACATCAGTACTTCATTTCATTTTCATAACAAAAGCATATAAACAGGATCACTGAAAGATAAACAAGCACAACCATACAAAAGGAACACAAAGATTTATCCTGGGAAAACCCTAAAGGGAAAAACCCAGCAAGAGCTTCCTCAATATAGATGCCCCAAAAAGATAAAACCAGCAAGGAGATCAAAGCCTTATCCTCCTCCTTCTCCAGCTACTTCTCTTCTCCACTAATGCGCTACACAAGTGAGAGTGTGTGTCAAATGAGGAGCACCACACCTCTATTTATATTCAT
>LPNX010141655.1:161154-176180 GCA_001517045.1 Pseudotsuga menziesii
GGTAGCTTTGAGCTCGAAGCCACCGACATCGGACCAGCGCAACGGACTTCACCAACCTCCACACCGGAGGTAACATCAATAAAAATCATTATTTATTATTTACTGTTTTTGCTTCATGTTATTCACTTTTCACCGTATTGTTTCATGTTATTTGCTTTTTACTGTTCTAGCTTCAAGAACGTATTTAGATTAGCTTTCATTTCAGTTTGTCATTATTTAATTCATATATCATTGAATTGCTACTAAGGAATCCATATTCCTTAGTAGGTGCTCATTCGCACAAGCTAGGGTGAAAACCCTAGCAACAGGGTACAAGATAATACAAGTGGTTCTCCCGATAGGACCATCGGGGACCACAAAAGATACATATAGAATATTCTTCGAAGTTACAATATTTCAACACTCCCCCTTAGCGAGAAGGGTATTCTACAACAACATCAACAACAACAATAGTAGGAGAGAGATAGAGGAACATCAGGGTAACACATCTATAAATCATTGGAAGCTTTTCAACATTATGTAGTCTTCATCTTAAATCTTCAGTCTTCATCATCATTAATACTTTGATTGCTTCGATCATCAACATCTTCAGCACTTTGACCTTTCGATCAACAACATCATCTTCGGCACTTTGACCTTTCGATCAGCAACATCATCTTCAGCACTTTGACCTTTCGATCAGCATCATCTTCAGCACTTTGACCTTTCGATCAACAACATCATCTTCAGCACTTTGTCCTTTCGATCAACAACATAATTTTCAGCACTTTGACGTTTCAATCAGCAACATCTTCTTCAGCACTCTAACCTCTTGATCAGCAACAACATCATCATCATACTCTGATCTTTCAATCAGACTCATCATTATCATTAGCCTCTGATCTTTCGATCAGAACCATCATCAACCAAACATCATCATACTCTAACATCAACTCATCATCATATTCTGATCTTTCGATCAGTACGTCATCATCATCATACTTTGATAATATAGCATCATCATCATCAGGATCTCATCATCATCACATTCTGATCTATCGATCAGAAACATCATCATCATCATTGCATTCTGATCTTTCGATCAGAAAACATCATCATCATCATATTCTGATCTTTCGATCAGAGAACATCATCATCAACAACTTCTGATCTTTCGATCAGAGAAACATCATCATCATCATATTCTGATCTTTCGATCAGAGAACATCATCATCAACAACTTCTGATCTTTCGATCAGAGAAACATCATCATCATCATATTCTGATCTTTCGATCAGAAACATCATCATCATCATCCCATTCTGATCTTTTGATCAGAAAACATCATCATCATCAGCAACATCATAATCATAAGCAACTTCTGATCTTTTGATCAGAAAACATCATCATCATCATATTCTGATCTTTCGATCAGAGAACATCATCATCAACAACTTCTGATCTTTCGATCAAAGAAACATCATCATCATCATATTATGATCTTTCGATCAGAGAACATCATCATCATCAGCAACTTCTGATCTTTCGATCAAAGAACATCATCATCATCAGCAACATCTGATCTTTCGATCAGAAACATCATCATCATCATAAAAAATCAACATCATCAAAACATCAACATGATCCTTCCTTTCAGAATTACGGGATTTAGATCTTTACGGAGTTACCAATGATCCTTCCTTTCGGAATTACGGGATTTAGGTCTCTACGGAGTTACTAACGATCCTTCCTTTCAGAATTACGGGATTTAGGTCTTGAAGTTACTAACGATCCTTCCTTTCGGAATTACGGGATCAACACATTTGTGGAACTCAGACAATCCTTCCTATTGGAATTATGGGATCAACACATCTGTGGAACTTAGACAATCCTTCCTATTGGAATTACATGATCAATTCAATGATCCTTCCTTTCGGAATTACGGGATTTAGGTCTTTACGAAGTTACTAACGATCCTTCCTTTTGGAATTACGGGATCAACACAGATGTGGAACTTAGACAATCCTTCCTATTGGAATTATGGGATCAACACATCTGTGGAACTCAGACAATGCTTCCTATTGGAATTACGGGATCAATTCAATGATCCTTCCTTTCGGAATTACGAGATTTGGGTCTTTACAGAGTTACTAACGATCCTTCCTTTCGAAATTACAGGATCAACACAGATGTGGAACTCAGACAATCCTTCCTCTAGGAATTATGGGATCAACACACGTTCTCGAGTACCGAAGTCACCGGATCTATTTTGAACCGAATTTCAAGGATGATACAATCCTACCAACTTCACGGGGACCGAGATCTCTGGATACATTTTGAACCGAGGTTCAGGGATGATGCAATCCCACCACTTTCACGGGGGCCAAGACCTCTGGATACATTTTGAACCAAGGTTCAGTGATGATGCAATCCACCACTTTCACGGGGGCCAAGACCTCCAGATACATTTTGAACCGAGGTTCAAGGATGATGCAATCCACCACTTTCACGAGGGCCGAGACCTTCGGATACATTTTGAACTGAGGTTCAGGGATGATGCAATCCACCACTTTCACAGGGGCTGAGACCTCCAGATACATTTTGAACTGAAGTTCAGGGATGATGCAATCCTACCACATTCACGGGGGTCGAGACCTCCAGATACATTTTGAACCGAGGTTCAGGGATGATGCAATCCTCCACTTTCACGGGGTCCGAGACCTCCAGATATATTTTGAACTGAAGTCCAGGGATGATGCAATCCCACCACATTCTTGAGGACCGAAGTCACCGGATCTATTCTGGACAGATGTCCCAGGATGATACAATCCCACTGCAACATCGCTACTCCCCCTTTCGAGGAAGGTCTTTCCGAACAACACCAAGCTTGTCTCGAAAGTGTTCGAACTTTACTCAAGACAGAGGCTTCGTCAGTACATCATCATTCAAATCATCATCATCTACATCTTCAGTATGTGAATACTGTATCTCCAATAAGTGAATACTGAAAGCATCATCATCTATATCTTCAGTATAGAAATACTGAAACATCATCATCTGCATCTTATCTCGTATGTAGAAATACTGGATTTCTATGTGTGACAATGGAACACAGGGTTCTCTATCATCACAACTCTGGTTATCTTATAGAATCATTGTAGTATCCATCTTCAGGTCAAAGAGACCTGATATCAGCTTCCGAAGCCATATGACTTCACAACTTAGCAGAGCAATCTGCTATGTATTCTGCTTCAGCTGTGCTAAGAGAAACACTGGACTGTTTCCTGCTAGACCATGAACTCATAGCAAAACCAAAAGCATCTACCTGATGTGCTTTTCCTGTCTGAGATACTTCCAGCCCAATCTGCATCTGTGTAGCCATACAATCTATACTCATGGCTACTATCATAGTATAAACCAAAGTCTATAGTCCCTTTCAGATATCACATGTTTTGCAGCTACTAGGTGAACCCGTCTTGGTTGAACAAGATATTGAATTAAGGTGTTCACAACAAAACAAGTGTTTGGTCTGGAATTTGTTAAGTACATCAATGACCCAATGATCTGTCTGTAATGAGTCATATCTACTAACTCTGATGAGTCATCAGCGAACAGCTTCAGGTTGGAGTCCATGGGTGTGGCCATGACTTTGCATTCCAACATATTGAATCTCTTCAATATCTCTACCGCATACTTTCCCTGTTTGGGAAAGATTTCTTCTGAACTTTTCCATACTTCCATACCTAGGAAATAATGCATTAACCCAAGGTCTTTCATCTCAAATTCTTCTGCTAGTTTCTTCTTGCTTTCCATGACCTGTTTCTCATTCCCTGTCAAGAATAAATCATCCACATATAGTAACAGGATGACAGGCTCATCTTTTACAACCTTTAGGTAAAGGTTAGGATCAGCTTTACTTTTGGTAAAGCCCATGCTCGACAAGAAACCATCTATTCTTTCATACCAAGCTCGAGGAGCTTGTTTAAGACCATATAATTCCTTCTTCATCTTGCATACGTGAGTATGTCTATCTTCAACTTCAAAATCCTTGTGGCTGTTCTATGTATACTTCTTCTTTGATCACACCATTTAGAAAAGCTGTTTTCACATCCATCTGGTGTAAGTCCCACTTCATCATGGATGCAAGTGCCATGGTAGCTCTAATTGAAGTATATTGTGCTACTGGGGCAAATGTCTCTTCATAATCAATTCCCTCTTTCTGAGAGAAACCTCTGGCCACAAATATTGCTTTATACTTCTCAATACTTCCGTCGGCTGCATGCTTTATTTTGCATATCCATTTGGAGGATACTATACTCTTTCCTTCTAGTTTGAGAACTGTATCCCAAACATCATTCTAGTATTCTTTCATCATAACATATTCCATGAGTTCGTCTTGTCGGGTCATCAACATATCCGAGTCTTTTGCATTCAACCTTGAAGGTTGGAACCCTCTTTAGTCTTGGTAAAGTCTCGATCCAGCAGGAAGTTGTCCATCATGTCGTACCATGTCGAACTTAGATATCTTCTG
Source organism: Pseudotsuga menziesii (assembly GCA_001517045.1). NCBI lineage: Eukaryota > Viridiplantae > Streptophyta > Pinopsida > Pinales > Pinaceae > Pseudotsuga > Pseudotsuga menziesii. The sequence goes on from LPNX010141655.1 coordinate 165,665, forward strand.
TAGGCACTCCCCCTGAAGTGGAGTATCATCTTCCCTCTTCATTCTGTACAGGTGGCTCTATGCTTGATATATATTTGTCAATAGAGTATGTCATGTCATAGTCTATTCTTTCTGAGGCAAATCATGAACCTTTGCTTTGTACACTTGTTCTTGTACTACGCACTTCCCTTTATGTCTCGAAATCATATCGTATACATCATTTCCCATGATCAACTGTTATTGTTTGATCATAGCTTTCTTTTCTTCATCTTGAGTTATCTCTTATACCCATGGTGGTCTTCATCCTTCGAGGTGGATCTACCGCTCTCTGAAGCTCTTTCTTTCGTCATGGTGTCTCTGACCCTGGGAGCTTCAGATTCATGTTTATTGAATTGTCATCACTTGTTCTTTGGAACAAGTCTCATCCTTGTTTTCTTGTAGGAGTTTGTTCAGGACCTTTCCTACAATTAAAATGCACCAATTGCATGGTTAGAACTATTTCATAAAACATATGCATAACGACAAATTTTTATGCATCATGCAACTGTTTAGCCAATACAACATTCATCCATATCTCACGGAAACTTTCTAGATAACATCATTGAGATTGTGCATTAATCCAATATGTCATGTAAATAGGTTTTATTCTAGATAAGTAGCAATGGAGAGATGTATAGCACCATGAGCTACTTACCGATCACATGCATATTAGTAGCATACAACCATTAATGCAAACAATCTATCATGCATAACACATCAACTGAATATGCATAACAAAACAATATTATTAAATGACAATTGAATAGTTATCTTTTGTTTGTTTTGTGAGTAGACTCCTTCTTGATCATTCTCCTTCATCATCTTCTTCATTCATGAAATCATCATTTCTTATCCAAATGATAAGATGGATAAGAGGTTCGTCAAGAATTGAGTTCTTCATATTCCTCATCGCTTGAGGGATCTTCTTTGATTGGTGAGAGCTTGATCTTCAATTTGCTCCCATATTTCTTCTTCTCTTCTTATGAGACGAGCTTCTTCTTCTTCCCAAAGTCAACTGAAAGTAATCACTTCCTTCTGGCACACATTCCTCGCATGAATGAATCCAATGATCATGGGAGGCCATTCAAGGTGGCTATCACCACTTCTGCATTCTCTGCTTCTTCTTCTATCGCTTCAAGATGTTATGCATTCTGGATCTTCACATTCTTCAACTGTTTCCATCTTCTTATCTTCAAATAGCTTGATCAAGGAATCAAACATATTCGGTGTCTTTAGGGAAGACACTTGTGTCACAAGTTGATCCGTGATTGAATCAACAGTGATCTTCTTGGCCTTGATCAAGTTCTTCTTGTGTAAGGCTTTGGGGCTCATCTCCCTCTAGAACTGGAACCTCCCTACTCATGTAGGTGTCCAATTCATTTTCTTCAGAGGGATCAAATACTTTCATGCTTGGAATTTTTCAATTTCACCAAGCTTATCATCAAGCTGATGTGATAGATCACTTTGAAATGAGAACCTCAAATGCAAATAGCAAAAGATTAGATCTTACCGATTTGAGGTGTCTGTCATGCTTTCGGAGCTGGTTGATCTAGCGTTTTTCAAAGAAACCCTAATTTTCAAAACTTGGAATCTTTCATATCTGATTCGATATAAAGATATATCTCTTCAAACAGAGTTGTCCAATGTACTCCTTTTCTGAAAACAGCGGAGGGAAGCTCCCGGAACAGGAAGCCCTAGTTTTCCAATTTCTTCTGCAAAAATTCCTGTTACTGTTTCTGTGATATCTATGAAGTTACTATTCCTCTGTGTCTGCAAGTTCACACTGAGGTAACCTCGCATGTCCCTGATCCAACACCATAGGTGTCATCAGAATTGGTTTCACCAATTGGGATTTATGATCATTTTCCCAAGGTGACTTGTTACAAGACTGTTCAGAATAGTGAAGTTGTACGGCATGCCACATGTCACTGGTTCATCTTCAGGTTCTGAAATTCTGACCATAGAAAGTAAAATCCATGCTCTTTCTGGAACATCTTCAGGAATTCCATTTGGACTTCTGTAGCCCAATCTATAGCATTTTTCCCTAGGTGTCCTGTTTAGGGATGAATTCTAGAAGAGGCTGGAACCCTAACTTGGAGGGATCATATCTCCTATAATAGAGAGAATATGAGGCTGAATTTTTGATATAGTGTTCATCAGGATTATATATTCGGTTTCCAAAATTTTCAGCTCCTGAACCTTCGCCAATATTGGGATATAGGGAATATACCAAAACTTAGCAGTTTTAGTATTTAGGGTTTTTCTAGCTCCGGGTCAAACTAGGGTTTGACTTTCCCGGAGTTTCACCCAACCAAAAATATTGATCCAGGTCTCTAAACTTCAATTTTGATTAGGAGAGAAATCCTATGTTGGGCTCACTAAAAAATTATTCTTCTGCAAGAAGCCCTAATTTCCCACACCGAAAACTGAAAATGCTCAGAATCAAATTCCGCTTCGATAGAAAGATGCGCCCTTCAATGGAGAGTCAGCCTAGCCTTCTTTTGTTGATCGATTGTGGAGAGAGAACCAAAAAGTAAGAATCCCTAGATTTTGTAGCTGCACAATGTCTTCTTTTCAGGGTGGCTCTGATAACATGTTAACTTTTCATATGCTTAGCTAAGACATTAGTACTTCATTTCATTTTCATAACAAAAGCATATAAACAGGATCACTGAAAGATAGACAAGCACAACCATATAAAAGGAACACAAAGATTTATCCTGGGAAAACCCTAAAGGGAAAAACCCAGCAAAATATTTTTCAATATAGATGCCCCAAAAAGATAAAAGATAAAACATAAAACTAGCAAGGAGATCAAAGCCTGATCCTCCTCCTTCTCCAGCTACTTCTCTTCTCCACTAATGCGCTACACAAGTGAGAGTGTGTGTCAAATGAGGAGCACCACACCTCTATTTATATTCATCCGTTCACTTTAACTAACTCATTCGACACGTAGGCTCGAGTTACACGTGTAGGCTCAAGTAACCACACTGGGGTGCTAATGACCCACCTTTACAATTAGAGGGGACAACCTCATGACTCTTATTAGTTCTTCCGATTAGAAGCATTGGGGTACAAGATGTTACAAGTGGTTCTCCCGATAGGACCATCGAGGACCACAAAATATACATATAGAATATTCTTTGAAGTTACAATATTTCAACACATCGCTCCCTTAGAACTAAGTTAGGGGTGATGACAGAGTTTTGTCCCCCTGTCTTCATGGGAAGCATGGTGATAATAGCTCAAAGAAGGCCAATAATTCAAGGTAAAAGGTATATTTTCAACCTCCAAATGATAGGTTTCCTTCATAACCTACTTAGGGGTCATGAAAAATACCCCCTCATGGTGATGAAAGTGTGGCACTTGGTACTGTGACAAATAGGTGTGTAATAGATTCCCCCTAAAGTATGAGGTCAGAAAAGAAAATGATAACCGAAACACTTCACAAAATATGTGTACAAGGGTGTTGAAAAGGTGAGCCTGGTGGAAGTTGCAAACAATAATCAAACAATATATATGTATCATCCCCAAGGTAGGCATACCCATGCTTGGAATAAACTAACTCAAAGCATGGCCACTAACGAATACATTATGGATCCATGAAAACACTAACTAATGATATGGCCACCAAAAATACAATGTGGATGCATATCTCCATGAATCGAACAGGTTATAGCCATGAAAGGATACACAACGGAGGTATGATATGAAAAAATCATAGCCACATACCAATATAGAGTGGATCTATGTTACAAAATATATATCGGTCAGATCACCAACATGATGACCATATTGGAATATTTTAAGTACTCAAATAATCTCCATCGCAACTTGAGTGAGGCATGTAATAGAGGTAGGTTCCAAAGGGGTTTCTAAGGTCTTTGTCCCAATCCCGACATGGTATGGTTATAACTACATGAACAAATGTGCTGATGCCAATCATGGTAGAAACCACTCGATTACTGGTGATGTATACTGTTAACAAGTATGAGGGAAATCACCAATGATAAAAATTACTCCTAAGGTACCCTAGTACATTCCAATAAATGTGAATAAATGAGCTGAAGTTGAACACTCGTGGAATCATTCGATCATAGGCCACTGATGAAAACCTGTTGTTGAAAGAGAGGAGACCTACCATTGAGGCATGCAGGTTCCAAGGTACTAACCGGTTTCTAAGTTTAGTTCCTGGATAATATGTTGGAATCAATAGAACAGACTCATTGAAAGAGGGTCATGATGAGTCCCCCATCATCGACATGGAACTAACACAGGAAAGTGATGTAAGATAATAGATCAAATCAATAGAAATAGACTCAAGGATTAAAGTTGATAATATTGCAGAGTGGTTGATTTAGGATGAAACTTCCCTTGAACATTTTTTTCCTCAGAAAAAATCATAATTTTATTTCAGCTAAGAACAAACACTACTACATTTTGACCAGAAATCCGACAGCCGTCATGTCGGATTTTCGACACTTCCCTGTCGCATGTACGACACTATGATTTTTTTTAAGCGTCGGAAACTTGTCGTCGGGTATCCGACACCTAAGTAACCGTCGCTTAAGCGACACCCAAGTAACCGTCGGTTAATCGACAGAATATCTTCGATGGTAGTGAAATTTTTTTGAAACAATAGTTTTCATGCCGTTGGTTAAGCGACAGAAAAGCCGTCGGATAAGCGACGGCTAGTCAATCTTTTCAAAAAAATTAATCATTATGCCGTCGGTGAAGCGACGGATATAGGCTGGAACCGTCGGATAAGCGACATTAGGAGCCATCGCTTAAGCGACGGCTATAGACAGTAAGCGTCGCAAAAGCGACGGTAAGGAATTTTAAAAAAAATAAAATTATTTGGATTTGTCCCAATAGTATGATGCTGGGAATGAGGCCGGTTCCAATGGCTGCTATGGAAATACCGTGTCGAATAATGACTGTGCTCGACTGATTATGGGAATGAATGCCCGTGTCCAAATAACCGTGTACTTATGCTGGGAATTATGTTGGTTCTAACAACGCCAGGAATTATGTCAATTCTTATTATGCCGCTTCGAATGCCCTCGTTCAACTGCTTGGGGAATTACCCTGTTCGAATTATGATGGCAATCCCGTTTCCAAATGCCCTTTTCAAATGATGAGGATGGGAATGGTCTTACGCACCCTTGGAACTGGATTTAAGTATATACAAAGACAACTCTGGAATGATCACCCCATGCTCTACCAAGGTAGACGAACCCAGATCCAGATATTACACAGTTCAAGAACGAAAAACCACTGGAGAGTGAAGCATTATTTCTTTTTTGGGCTGTAAGAGCTGCAACTCCTCTGGCTATTGAGTTGATATGGCAATTCTGATAGTAAACAAGTATAAATTCAGCAGAAATATTAAGTTTATTAGCATANGTATAAATTCAGTAGAAATATTAAGTTTATTAGCATAGGCTGCTTAGTCCAATGCCTTTGTCACATCTAATAGAAAATTTATCACATCTAATATCAGAATCTTGACAAATTATGCACGAGTTAATCCAGGTCTCAGTAAAATTAGAAGAGTACCGCATAAAGTGACCTGCCATAACCAAAGATGAAATCCATAGATCCCTGAATGAAGCAACCCTTGAAATAGTGAATGCCCTTGTGATCATATAGAGTATCTTGAGCTCCATAAAAGCTACAGTTATAGAATGCTGCCTTGGTGCCGGAGATTTTCAGGGCCACAGCTTGGCCACCATTGCTTCCAGTTTCTGGATAAGGAGCTGTGTTCTGCATACAAATCGAAAATTGTGATTTCAATTACAGTTAGAAAAACACTAGCCTAGATATGGGGACCTAAATAACAAAGTCATTTGTCTGAAATCAACCTCAAATCTGATGTTATAAGCTGTGAAATAATCAGAGTTAACCGCCACAGTTGCACTGCGGAACGTTTTAATTGGCAGGCCATCCGTTCCTATAGCCGCTGCTGTGTCATTTCCTGTGATAATAGGTTGACAAGCCTCATCTCCCATGAAGGTCACAAAGGGCTTCGACCTCGGTACCAAGATTTTCTCCCTGCACAAGAATTAACCAAACAACTTACATAACACCCAACTTAACCCAAAATTTTAAAAACAGAAAAGTGTGAGCATCCGATTTGGGGGCTTAACAAGAATCAAATCCCTCGTTAACATATCCATTATAGATTCAAGGGGCCAACAGGAATCTACTAGTGCCTATCTAATCTAAACAACAACAAAAAAATAAGAAGTAAGGCATCAACTTCTGGGCTTTGAAATAGATTTGGGACAACATGTATCCAAAGACACCTGGAGAAAAGACACCTAGAGCCAAATCTCTGGTCAGAATAACACATTTTACAATCTAGGAATAATCAATCTGGAATTGTGAAACTTTGAGCAGGAATCTACTAGTGCCTATCTAATCTAAACAACAACAAAAAAATAAGAAGTAAGGCATCAACTTCTGGGCTTTGAAATAGATTTGGGACAACATGTATCCAAAGACACCTGGAGCAAAGACACCTAGAGCCAAATCTCTGGTCAGAATAACACATTTTACAATCTAGGAATAATCAATCTGGAATTGTGAAACTTTGAGCTTTTCCTATTACGTTTGACACAATAATGTTTTCAGACTCATAAATCTCTTTTCAATCAAGCATATATGTCTGCTCAAATAATCACTAAGACACCTCTGGCTGATAAAATACCTCCTCTTGTTTTAAATATGCAGAATTCATGTTTCTTATCCACCCCATTATCAGACTAGAAAATGTCTCCCATTCAGCATCAAATTTGAAGTCCAAGCTGGATAATGGTGTAGAACACTCGTGGCTCCAGAGTGATTTCCGAAAATGCTTAAACAACATAGGGCTAAGTCCTTCTGCCAGAGCACTGATACAATCTTCTGTAATCATGGAAACTGGAGCAGGCCTCAAAGCACATCTCAATACCTGTGTACAAGAAACTCTATGAAAGATCCCAATCATTAAAAATAAACAACAGGTTAACAACTCGTAGAAGCAAATAAAAAATTATAAGAACTAGTAAGAGCAAAAGCGAGATAGAACCAGTAGTTCCATGACCAACCAGCAAGATTTCTTACACTAAATATTAATATTCAACATTGTCATCTCCTTGTTCATCTTTATCCAACACCATACTGTCCACGGACTCATTTTCACAATCTGTATCATTATCTTCATCTGTTTCATAACTCTGTGTTAATAACTCAATTAGCAACATGCCCCATGCTTTTAGCACAATTTCATACCAACTTAAAAATTAGAAATAAATGGTCCCGGACCAGGTGTCCCCATTCTCCTAAGAGAATGGCTCTCGATGCTGCTCAGAAAAATCAACACAGTTGACAATGTTTACTTGCTTTGTACAATTCTTCATGTATTGCAGCTGTTAGTATTGGTTGACTGCCATCTCTCAGGAACTCAAGAACTGTCCTAATACTCTAGGTCTTCTCCTTTGCCTATGTCTGCCACCTCTCTGGCCAGAACATCAGCCCTATTATTTCATATTTTGAAATCATGCTCGTAGAACATCTACTTGAAAGCTTGATCCATATCTTCAGCCACCATTACCTTATCCTGGAAAACGGTGTCACTCTGATTTTATTTACTGCATGAAAAGTTTATTATCAAATGCGAAGCCCAAAAGTGTTTTCTAAACATTTGAGTTCAAAATTTTCTCTTGGCAAGAAAATCAGCCTTGCTGTTCCATATTTTGAAATCATTCTTTTAGGAGATCTACTTGAATACTTGATCCAGGTTCCAGATCTTCAGCCGCTGTTACATATCTTGCGAAAGGGTGTCACTTGTATTTTATTTACTGGATGCAAATTTTTTTATAAATTGCAAAGCCCAAAAGAGTTGTAAGTTCAAAATTTTCTCTAGGCCATAGCATGCTACCTTGTCTTCTGCAAATATCTTACTACTAATACTCAATCTAAGCTTGACAGATTACATTTGATGTTTTTCTGATGTATAATTCTTGCCCCTCCTGTAATTCCTGTATTATTGGAGGCACCATGTTTTTGTCACACAAGTTATAAAGTGTCCCATCTTCATTTTTTGTTGTTCAAACAGACTACAAATGTATATTTGATTTTCTTAATACGGGTTGATACGAAACAACACGATAAATTTGTCTTATTTCATTTGTTTCTTGAAAGGTAACATATGAAGATGGTGATGAAGAAGATCTTGAACGGGAGGAGTTGGAGACTATATTAGTACAGTCAAAGAGGAAAAAAGGGCGTTCAAGATCTCGTATAGGAGAGTCAAGGTACATTGGCAGTTAATTTTAAAGATGGTGTGAGAAATGAGGTTTTTTTCAAGAATATGATGCCTTTTGTGCCTATTAAAAATAGTAAATGTTGAATGACCCAGTTTTAATGAGGTCCCCATCAATCCTTAGCTTCAGAATTAGAAATATAGAACAGTGATAGGTACTATTTGAAATAGCTCTGCATACTTTTTACTGATTATTGAATAGATTTGTGTTTTATTAATTGATAACCTTGTACAGAAGTTTCAAAAGTGTACAGAGACCTATAGTTTCAAAATAAAAAGTAAGAGGGAGTTCTATTTCAGACAGGCAAAAATCTGTAGAAAGGGGTGATTTGAAAGAGGACAACAAAGGTGATCCTGATAATGGAGATCATTCAATGGTAGACTCTGCAGATAGGCTTTCAACCCCCATGAGAACCGCCAAAAAGAGACATTCAGAACAGGCGCATGCAACACCAAAGAGAAGAAAAGCAGATGAAGATCTTCCAGAGCATGATCAAACAATAGGGACAAGGGCTACAAAGAGAAGAAAAGTAGATCAAGCTTTTCCAGAGCATGATCAGACAACAGGGACAAAGACTACGAAGAGAAGAAAAGTAGATGGTGATTTTCCAGAACATGATCAGACAACAGGGACAAGGGCTACACAGAGAAAAAAAGTAGATGAAGATTTTCCAGAGCATGGTCAGACCACTCGGACAAGGGCTGGGAAGAGAAAAAAAGTAGATGAAGAATCTTCAGAGCATGATCAGACGACAGGGACAAGAAGTACAACAGGAAGAAAAGTAGATGAAGAATTTCTAGAGCGTGATCATACGACAGGGACAAGGACTACAAAGAAAATAAAAGTAGATGAAGAACTTCTAGAGCGTGATCAGACGACATGGAAAAGGACTAGAAACAGGGTTATAGTTGAGACAAGGCCTCAAAGAGAGCAAAATCTAACAGAGAATAAAGTGTCTACAAGGAGGAACTCTGCGTCATCAACAATTATTCTAGAAGCAGTTAGTGGTTCAAATGTAGATGTTTCAAATCCTATTCCAGGGATCCATGATAGTTCTAATTCAGACAGTCTTGAATCTCCACAAAACAATACTCCTACACAAGGGGGAGGAATTGCCCTTATAGGAAGAAAAACAAAGAAAGATTTTGTTGGAAAGGTTTATGAAGGAGAGGTGATTGAATATGATTTTAAAGCCAAGTATTACAAGGTATAGGTTTTGTAAACTAGATTGTACTCAATTGAAATTTGGAGATATATTGAAGTTTGAGCATTGTTAGAAATTCCTGCTGTCTTTTAGGTCCTTGTGACCAATACAATTATTTGTCACAAGCATGTGGATTGACTTCATTTGCAGGTTAAATATGACGATGGCGATGAAGAAGAACTTGAATGGACTGAACTAAAGCCAACATTGGTACATACAGATCGAAAACCTTTATCTTTCAAAAGCATGCTTCGTGCTCGCAACATGGCTGCAAGGCCCAAAGTCGAAGATCAGTCTACTTCAAGCAAAGATGATGCATCTAAAGTAAATCAAACTCGGGTTTTCCATGAGGCAGGGTCTTCCTTGAATGATCAACGGAAATCTCTAAGGTTAACTAGATACTTTCCAAAATTTAGGGGCATATTTATTCTATTGCATCTTTATTACCAATCTTCTAGATATCATTGAATCTTCAAATTATTCAGCAATTTTATTGTGAGGTTTGCTCGTGTAGGCTGGTATAACTTCAAATTTTTTGGCTCATTAGAATTTCTCTGTTTATTCACTTCATTTTTTTTTTCAAACTTTCTGTAAATGGAAAAGTATGAAGCAATTCAAACCAATTGAGTGAAATACATCAGTGTCTTTTCACACCAATTGAGTGTTTGCTTTTGGCCGAGTCTTACCTACTTTTGCAGAAAAGGAAAAAAATATTTCTTTAAAGTAATCATTTAAACAATTCCAAACTGCCGAATAACTAAGGACTTACTAGAATTACTAGGCTTGTAAGTCTAGTATACTAGGAGAGCCCTATTGTAACTCTGCAAGGACACTAAACACCAGAATAGTGACAAGTTTAATATTGAATGAAAGCAATATCTATAATAAAGAAAAGTGACAATATGGTATAAAACCAACTGTACTATACAGCAGTATGGCATGAATTCAGTGACACCAGTCTTGTAGCAGCAGTAATTATCCGCCA
>LPNX010141655.1:179806-216239 GCA_001517045.1 Pseudotsuga menziesii
TTAAAAAATCAAGCAATTTTATAGCCGTCGCTTAAGCGACACTTAGGAAGATATCCGTCGCTTAAGCGACACTTAGGAGGATAGATATTTTTGCGCCGTCGCTTAAGCGACACTTAGGAGAAATGCCGTTGCTTAAGCGACAAGTATCCCCACCATTTCAAAAAAAAAATTAATCTTTCTGATTTTTGGCACAGTTAAAAGAAAAAATCCATGCGCCGTCGGAAAAAACCGTCGGATTTTGGATCAAAATCTAGTAGTGAAAATTACATTCGCATATGTATATAAGGCAAATAAATACCCCATACATTGTCAAACAAAAACAGAAATATGTGTTTCAATAAAACAAAAAATTTTGACAAATTTTATACATCCATAGTATCATCTAATCATAGCATAAATTTTAACCAAATAAACAGGTCACTGTAATCATATCTCAAAATAGAGTTGAAACTTCCCTTTGAACCCTGTTCAAACATGCCACTCTTGTTCCTCATGGAACGGTCGATGATAAAATCTGAATGTGCCTACTGAAACAAGTTCTAGAATATGCCAGCAACCAAATGGTAGCTGCGAGGCTTATTTGGAAAGCCTGTCAGCCACCCCATTTCCTTGCCTATAGACATGTGTGAAAGATATACTGTCAAATCTCTATTGTAAAAGAGCCGCTTCCTCAAGGATAGGTAGAAGTCGTAAAACATGACATCTGGAAGTACCTCTAGCCCAATCAATCACAATCATAGAGTCACCAAAAACCTGTAAATTGTGACAACCCTTTTCCACAACAAATAAGAGTAGTAATTTAAGAGCCATCAATTCTGCATAATTGTTGGAACTCAACCCAAGGCCAGCCGAAAGGTGATAAGAGTGAGTAGGATAAAGAAATAGACAACCTCCACCTCCGTAATTTAGCTGATGTTCCTGAGAGGAGGCATCAAAATAACCCCAGGGATGATTTTGACCAATCTCGTCCACCCGAAGTATTCTAACAGAAGATGTTTTGTTTACCCGAGGAAAATGACTAAAAACGACCAGTATATTGGCAACAACTAGCATAAATGGAGGTCGAGTACTATCCTGAAATATATATTTGTTTCTAGCCAACCAAACACCCCAAGCAATAATGCAAGGAAGTGCTCAGAGTAACAGGAAGCCACTCTCAACAAACTACAGACGAAAAGCCTCCATAAAATTTGGTCCATGCCAAACAATGTGAGAAGTAAGAGCTAAACCAACCTCCTGCTAACTCTGTTGGGTATAATTGCAGTGCAGAAAAATATGATCAAGAGTTTCAATAGAGTTGCAACAAAGGGAAAATATACCCGATCCCTGGAAATATTTACGCTGTAGAAAATCCCAGGAAGGAGCTTTGTTTTCCAAGATAGTCTAACAAAGAAGTTTTTCCTTGGCTGGACACTTTAGTTTCCAAAGTTGCTTCCTCTACCAAATAAGTGGTCGATTATGAACCTCCAGATTTAGTTGTATATAACCATTATTGGGTGTATACTCCCCATAAGTGTGATGATCCCAAACCAGTAGATCCTCCCAAACTGAAAGTCTGATATGTGAATTTCTCAATGCCGTCAAATATTCAGATCATCTCAGAAGATGCTCAACAGACAAACCAGGCCTTTGTCCAGAAATCTAGCCTTGATGCCAAATCGACGAAGACATTGGGTTAGCCAAATCAGAGAGGAAATAAACCCCCTGACCAAACAGAAACAATCTTAAATCCATAGGTAAAATATGTGCTCCTCCACAACCCACCCAAGGGTCCAACCCAACCCGAACCAATCTTACATTCCCCACCCTCCAAACTAGACCAGATCCAATCAAACCAAAAGATTGTATCACTGCCTTCCAAATAACATAGCAACCACCCCACTATTTTTCAACCAACCGGATCCAATCCAACATTGAAAAGGGGAGCAATGTACTTTTGATGTACAACACGAGTCCAGTAGCTTTCAGTGTGTATAAGTCTCTAGGAAACCTTAAAAACCAAAGCTTTTGAAAAAAGAAAGAAATTTTTTAATCCCCAACCCCCAAGGGCTTTAGGCGTGGTGATACGCTCCCAATGAACCCAAGCCATGACCTGATGATTCACGCTTCCCCTCCACAGGTAAGCAAAACAAACTTTGCACATCCGCTCCAGAATACCTTTAGGTATCTAAGAAAGATACATCCAAAAAATAGGAATGGATTCAAAAACCGATTTAATCAAAACCAACCTACCAGCTCTAGACATCCACTGAAAAACTCCAACCCAAAAACCTCTTTTCAAAATTTTCCAAAGACCACATCCAATCAGCAATACAATAGGCATTTGGTTTCAAGAAAAAGCCTAAGTATTTAAGTCCATCCTCAATCCGCAAGGATTTAAAAGGAAGTGAGGTAGAATACCATCTGATCTCACCATCAACCAGATTTGAGTAAGACATAGTGTATTTTTCATTGTTAAACAACATGCCAGTGGCCACTTGTAGCAGAAGCACACCTTCTTTGAGTTTAAGAATATCCCGATGAGAACCATCACAAAAAATGAGGATATCATCAACAAAGAGAAAATGTGTAATAACAATATCTCAGAAATAGGAATGCCTTTGAAGGAACCATAAGCTTTGGCCGCCAAAATGAAACGACTCAACCCTTCAGCCACAAGAAGGAAGAGTAAAGGAGAGAGTGGAAATCCCTAACGCAGACCATGTCCAATAGTGAAAAAGGACTAGTAGAACCATTTATAAGTATGGAAAAGATTATCGTAGTAAGGCAAGCCATAATCCATCTAATAAAATCATAACAGAAACCCATATGAGTAAATAACATATGTATATATAGGCAGCTTACTTGATCAAAAGCTTTAGAAAGATCAATTTTTACAACTGCCCCTTTCAGCCCGCGGGTCTTTAAAGTATGTAACCCTTCATGAACCACCCAAATAACCTCGTGTATTTGTCTACCTTCAAGAAAACAAAACTGCTCATTGGATATACAACGGGAAAGAATAGCTTTTAATCTCCTAGAAATAACCTTAGCAATGATTTTGTAAAGACAAGTGTAGAGGGAGATAGGATGAAAGTCATCAAAATTTTCAGGCTTATCCTTTTTTGGAATAAGAGCAATAAAAGTTGAGTTAATAGGCCCATGAACATGACCGAATTTCTGAGACTCTTCAACAACCTTCAACAAATCACCACCCACAAGATCAAAGAATCCAAGATAGAACTCAATAGGCCACCCATCCGGTCCCAGACTTTTATCCTTCTGAAAGGAACACGGCAACAATCAAGACACTCTTTGTGTCGTCTTAAGGAGTATAATCGGACTCATAGAATTGGTATGTTTGAGAGACAAGAAGATTACCTGAATGTAAGACAAGACACAAACAGGTGCCATGTTCAAGGGTGACAACCAAAAAATACCATAGTGCTTTCCCAAAATTGATCCATTTCCCCCAAATCCCTCCCACCATGATCGACGAGTACCTCTTTGTTTATTAAGTATCTTGAAGTGTATAATAGATGCTTGGAATAGCTCATCTTTAATGAGTCCCTCATCACATGTTTAAAAAAATTGATGAAGGAGGGGTTACTCCCATATGGGTTCTTCAATGTATATTTTTATGAGCTCAAAGAGGATAAACGCGACGACATTTTCATGTTTAAATAATTTGAAAAGAACTTAAATAAGACTCTAAGGTTGTTCTTTTTCGTAAATTTAGTCCCCTACGTCCCAAAAAACATAAAACAATACGAGGGAGAACTCTTTTAGGAAAGGTTGACTAGAGTATTCCGTTTTTGTAACTAGTCCATTTGGCTCGAAAAAGGGTCAAATTTATGCCGAATGCTTTAACAAGCGTGAAAGAAATACAAGTTTGCTCGACAATATTTTCATATTTAGAAAGTTAGAAAAGAGCTTAAAGGAGAATCCAAAGAGTTCAATTTTCATATAATTTTTTATGAGCCTAAAAAAGTGGTAAAAGTATACTCGATAACTTATTCTCATGTATTTACACACATAGGAAGGAATAAATACTAAATTCACTTAGAGAGAATGAGTGGCATGCAACCAAGATCCAATGCGCGGAACCAATCCTAAGGAATAACTGTAAGTAGGCATGTGAATGTGACTACTCATAGTAGTTTGTTTCTCTGGAGGGTAAGTGCTAAATGTTAGCAGTGTAATGCAAATGGCTAGTGTCAAGCGTAACTACGATGACAATAAGTAAGTGAAATGAAAAATAGCAGCGGGCCAATGATAAGTAACAAGGCTTAAGCAACAATAATCAAGCACAACAATTAAGCAGACAATAAGATGTCTACTTCGTTTTGTAATGAGCCTAAAACAAAGAATGAAACTGTGCTTGAGGTGTTTGCTTCATTTTTTAATGAGATTGAAACATAGAATGAAACTGTGCTCAAAGTGGTTGTTTCATTTTTTAATGAGCTTGGAACCGAAAATAAATTGTGCTCGAAATTATACCCACCGGCGAGTTTTTTCCTAATGTGATACCCAAAGGTTGGTACTTTGACTAATACATATTGGCGGGTTTTTTCCAAACACGATGTCTAAAGGTTGGATACATGCCCCCAAGATTCGTTTCATCAATTGATATTCTTCTTCTACACCTGAATAGATTCTTGGATACTAATAGGAATAGTTTACCAGAGAGAGAGGAAGAAAGAGGATCAAGTGACATGGGTGGAGGAAATGAAGGTTTGGGTACTAGATCTAGTGGAAGACTTAACTTAATTATAGGGGAGTCTATTTCAATTTTTTAATGAGATTAACATAGACAATGAACTATGCTCATGGGTATCCATTTCATTTTTTAATGAGCTTGACACATAAAAGCGAATTATGCTCGTGGTCCTTGACCATGGATTCCAAGAGGTCTTCATCAAATGGAAGAACGATGCTCTGGAAAGAATGCATGTTAAGAGACTCGATAGGGGAAACGATGGGGGGATATCAGGATCCAATGCCCCCATTGAAGGGTTCACGATGTCAAATACTAGATATAAGGCTAAAGAAGTCAAGCATACATTGATATGCTCCTTATCATTAGCAACTAAAGGCACGGGATAGGATGCCACAAGATGTTGGTCATCAGAGGCCAAAACAGAGGAGGCAAACTGAATCGCACGATATGTTGTCTCAACTAGACTAAGTGGCATGCTATCACCAAGCGATTCAAGTTTAGATGTATCAGGTACTACCCAAGGGTCAGATTATTCAGGGATTATTTCACCATAGACAAAATCATGTTTAATGTGGCAACCTAACGCGGGGGATCAAGAGAAGCCAAGGGAAAAGTTCCCATGGGTGAGGAATACTCAAGGAGACCTACCCCCACACTCTCATAGTTGAGTTTCAAATATCCCAGAAAATGGACATTATTGTTAGTGTTGTTAAGGATATTGGGTGTGTAGTAATCATGTTGGTCGATGGCAATAATTTTCCCTTGGTGAGGGAATTGCACAAGGCACAAGACTGAGGATGCAACAACAATCATTGCATAAAACCAACTATGACCCAGCAACAAGTTATAATCCAGGGGTGCATTGATTACTTATGCATCAATAGAAATGATTTTACCTCCCAATACCATGACTAAATATTGTAAAAGTCCATAAGGATTAAAAACACGACCATCAAATGCCTTGAGGGTAGTGGGAGACTGGTTGAGGTTAAGAGAGCCAATGGCCCTCCAACATGATAAGGACGTGACAAGTTGTTGTTCCTTCATATAAAATTGTACGATTGGTATTCTTCCCATGAATGATGGTGTTAATTTGAAATGAAAGGTGGTGGGAGAGCCTCATTTTGAAATACTTCAGATTAAACATAATAGTGTTAGATGTCTCTAGGTCCACAAACCTAAGAGATGACAATAGGGTTCTACGTTGGCTAGGACAGTTCTATTTAACTTCAAGCGTTGACATAGCCCAAAGTGCTTGTGCCAAACTTCAACCATGTTGTATTTTTGGGCAACTCGGACACTTGGATTAAAAGTTGATCTTTGAATTGTGCTCTTAGGTGCACAGAACACTATGTTATAAACATGATTCTCTATGTAGAGAGGGCTGAGAGGTGGAGGCATAGGAATTGTCAATAACACCTCCGTTGGTAGTGTTTTTTGGAGGGGTGTTGTACATCTAGGACCTGGTTGTTAGACTAACCATCTCATTACACATAAGGACATGGGCACTCATTGAAGCATCCCCTTTTGGCCGATGAATTGCATTTCCCCCTTGTAGAAGGGTAGGATTTTGGAAAAGCATTTGCTGCTGCTGTGTTGGGAAGGGGTAAGTCAACATTGCGGGTTGGGAGTTCCCTTTTAGGAATTTGGCAACTTCCTCACG
The DNA here is from genome assembly GCA_001517045.1 of Pseudotsuga menziesii. NCBI lineage: Eukaryota > Viridiplantae > Streptophyta > Pinopsida > Pinales > Pinaceae > Pseudotsuga > Pseudotsuga menziesii. The sequence goes on from LPNX010141655.1 coordinate 186,169, forward strand.
ATGTGGACAATCCTCCTTGTAATGGTTATCTCCACAAAATAGGCAAGGAACTTTGCCTTCCTTTTTGGTTTCATTTCAATAGTTGTTTATTGGGAGTTTGTCCTCTCTTATTGGGTAGAATATTTTTTGGATTTGCCCTTATTTTTCTTAATATTACCTCTAGGTTGCTAAGATGAAGCTGATTGAACTGCATTCACCTCAGAGGATTGTGCAAGAGAAGTTGCAGATTTGGTGTTGATAACAATCTGTGATGAAGCTAGCATAGAGGCTGGCTGTCCTTGTTTCCTAGTCAATTGGGTTGCAAGTTGTACTTTTACAGAACCTACCACGCCATTGACATGGGATTATGTGGCTAGTCTTGAAGGATCGTTCGATGGACGAGGAGAATTTTGGATTAGGTCAATAAGTGTACCATATTGGCACTACACCAAGTCCAAATATTGAGCACAACTGATTGCCTTTTATTTTGTGACAACACCTCCCATGGTGACATCTCTAGCAATACACAGTGGGAGTGACTTAGTGAACCAATCTACTGAGAGTTGGTTTGGAATTACGGCTTTAATCAACCGCTTCTACTGCCTCCACTTGTGAATATGATCTAATATATGAGTGGAGGTGTATTTCCTAAGCGAGGTTAAAATATCAACACCGGTCTCATACTGGATTGGCAGTTGGAAATGGGTAAAAAATGCCATAGCGAGGGAATTAAAGTCGCCAAAAAAAGTCGTGGAAGTTCAATGTACCATTTTGTTGTTGAACCTATGAGAGTTCTCTTGAAAAGTATTAAGTGAATGGAATCATTGATTAAGGATTTAAAATAACACCAAAGATGGAAGGTCATGATGTGGTTGTTAGGATCTTCTGTAGGTTTCTCGTTGAATTTAGGGATATCAGAGGGTATTTTTGCAGGGATCGGTGGCCAATGTGGTACGTGTTGGATTTTTATCATTCAAGCTAGCATTATCTTAGGATATTTAACTGAGAGAATAACAAGCACAACAATCAAACACAATAGACAATGGACACAAAAGATTTTCCTCGGGGAAACCATAAAGGAGAAAACCATGCAACTTCCTCAGAGATAGAATCAACACCAAAAATAAAACCTGAAAACATAAAGATGATCTCCCGACATCAGTAGTCTCTCTCTCTAATCCCAGCTTCTTCTCTCTCAATCATGTGCCCCAGTTAGTGAGTGTGTGTCTGATAAATAGAGAGGCTCACTCTGTATTTATATTCTTTTGTTCACTTAATGTCCACTTTAACATGTCAACCCCACTTAACAAATACTTACTAGGACAGACATCTCTAGGAGAGTTTAATAACCCTAGTGCCCCACAACTGTGGGGAATTTACCCTTCGATCAACAAGGAGGGTTAAACTTGACACAATTGTGAGGACTATTGCTCCAACTTACAATGCAGGGTTAACCTCAATGACTTGGCATGACTTGTTTACATTATTGAATCTCCCGATAGGAACATCGGGGCATGACATGACTCAAATACATTATAGACACTTCTTGGAATAAACATCGGGGTACAATACATAAGATATACGGATGAATATATTCCGAAGTTACAAATACATCAACACTCCCTCTTAACTAGGAAGGTATTCTCTTGACACAATTTATAAGCACAAGTATTCTTCTCTGTATCATTTGTATCATCTCGTCATCTTCATCACTGGATCTGGATCATCATCACTGGATCTGGATCATCACTGGATCTGGAACATCAGGGGATCTGGATCATCATCACTGCTGTATCATCATCACGGGTGCTATCTCACGATTCTTCTAGTCACAGGAAGTTCTACAGAGCCAACCCTTTTTCATGCTGGTTGTAGGCCTATTGTCCATGTAGGTCTTCTTTAGCGCTTATATATGACTCTAAGTCATAATGACCCACCCAACACTTACATCTGACCATGAGAGGAACACATCCAACACCATGTCAGAAAGGCACGCCTAACACTCACATCTGACTATGAGAGGAACCAATCCAATCATATATGTCATAAAGGCCCAGCACTCACATCCACTGGCATGACAGGAAATACCATCTATCATCCATGGAAAGGCCCAACACTTACATCTACCGGCATAGTAGAACACATCATCTACTATCCATAGAAAGGCACAACATTTATATCCTCTAGCATAGCAGGGTACACCATCCACTATCCAGGGAAAGGCACAACACTTATATCCTCTGGCATAGTAGGGCACACCATCCACTATCCAAGGAAGGGCTCAGCACTTATATTTGACCATGTGAGGAACCAATCCAGCCTACATGTCGAAAGGGCTCTGCACTTGCATTCAACCATGTGAGGAACCAATCCAACCTACATGTCGAAAGGGCTTTGCACTTACATTCGACCATGCGAGGAACCAATCCAGCCTACATGTCGAAAGGGCTCTGCACTTACATTCGACCATGCGAGGAACCAATCCAGCCTACATGTCGAAAGGGCTCTGCACTTACATTCGACCATGCGAGGAACCAATCCAACCTACATGTCGAAAGGGCTCTCAACCCCAGGTTGAGGATTCCTGGTAACTGAATAGGTGCCTCCATTCTCCCAGAGAATGGCATCAGACCTTATATCTGATCAAGTGGGAACACATCCCTCAATCACATTAGAATGGCCCTGCGCTTATATCTGATCATGTGAGAAAACAGCCCACAGTCATATCAGAATGGCCCTCAGCCCCAGACTGAGTATTCCTGGTAACTTACCAGCTGCCTCCATTCAGAGGATGGCATTCAACACTTATATTTGATCATGTAGGAATCGATCCTACAGTCACATCAGAATGGCTCAACACTCACATATGACATGGAAGGAACCAATCCTCTCACCATGACAGATTGGATCAACCCTTACATCTGACCATGGAAGGAACCAATCCTCTCACCATGTTAGAATGGCTCACGGACTCATCACTTCCCTTTGGAAGGAACCTCGATCTGGAGAACACCAAGCTTCTCCTTGAAGTACTCAAACTTCACTCTGGCCAATGGCTTTGTCAACACATTAGCTATTTGTTCATCCGTCGCAACATACTGTAGCTTCACCGCTCCTCTCTGCACCATATCCCTGATATAGTGATATTTGATCTCGATGTGCTTTGACTTGTCATGGAACACCGGGTTCTCCGACAACTTCACACAACTCTAGTTGTCGCAATATATACAAGTAGCATCCAACTGGAGATCAAATAAATCAGATAGTATCTTCCTCAACCATACTGCCTCACAACTAGTTGAACAAGTTGCGACATACTCTACTTCAATTGTACTCAGTGCCACGCAAGACTATTTCTTGCTAAACCAAGAGATCACACCTGATTCCATACTGAAGCAACACCCTGAAGTGCTATTCCTATCGATGGGACTGCCTACCCAATCTGAATCAACATAACCTTCCAGGTTAATCTTCTGTTTCGCATGATACTTGAGCCCATACTCAATTGTACCCTTCAGGTACTCCATTGCATGCTTTGCAACCATCAGGTGAACATGTCTCAATGTGTTCACAACAAAGCAAATATCTGGTCTTGTATTCGTCAGGTACATCAAGGAACAAATCACTCGACGATACATCGTGGCATCAACCGACTCTGATGAAGCAACACTCAATAGCTTCAGGTTCGATGCGATAGGTGTGGTCATGGCCTTGCAGTCCATCATCCTAAACCTCTTCAGGATCTCTACTGCATACTTCCCTTGTCCCAAGGAGATTCCATTTGCATTCTGCCACACCTCCATGCCTAGAAAGTAGTGCATCATATCCAAGTCCTTCATCTCAAACTCGGCAAAAAGTCTCCTTCTTGCAACTTTAATGAGTTCCTCTTTTCTGTTAGGAACAAGTCATCAACATATAAGAGGAGCATCAATGGTCTTCCACCTTCAATCTTGAAGAAAAGGTAAAGCCTAGAGTCATTAGTAATTTGTCCATCCTATCTTACCATGTCGAACCTCGGGATCTTCTGCAGTCACTCCCTCTGAAGCAGAGAATCATTCTCCCTCTATCTTTCATACTCTATACACTGAAACATTCTATACCGGAGTGACAAGTAGCTTCCTCTGCTACTAATATTCTATGTATCCATCTAGGATCATTAGATACAAAGATCATCTATCTTGAACTTTTTCAAAAGTTCTTCTCGCACCCATCTATGAGCTTGTCATCCTCTATAGGCTTTCATCTTCAAGCTTGTAGCAAAGGTTAATATCTTCATCACTCCAGGTGATCTTCAAGCTCCTCATGTATGTGTTATCCCATGGGTGTCTTCTGAGCTCGTACAAGGCCTTCTTTCATTTGCACACATGATTATGCCTGTTACTGGTCTCAACTCCCACTGGCTGCAAATGTCTCTTCGTAGTCTATGCCTTCTTTTCGTGAGAAGCCTCGTGCTACGAATCTTGCCTTGTATCGCAGAATGTTTTCATCTACTACATGATGGAACTGTGAAGTTCCCTTCAGGTCTTGATGCTGCATCCTAGACATCATTCTTCATTTTGGATTATTAGAGTGAATCTTGAACCGTCGTCACTTACTCTTTGGAACAAGTCTCATCCTTCTTTTCTTGTAGGCGATTGTATGTGATATTTCCTAAAAGTCAAATGCTTTTGTATGGTTAGAAACATTTCATAAGGAATATTCATATTGAAAAATTCTTATGCATACATATATGATCATGCAACTATTTTAGCCAATACAACATTCATCCATATCTCATGGAAACTTTCTAGATGCCTTCCATCTCTACCAGGACAACATTGAGATTGTGCACTAATCCAATATGTCAGCAAAGAGGTTTCATTCTAGATAAGTAGCAATGGAGAGTTGTATAGCACCATGAACTACTTACCCATCACATGCATATTAGTAGTATACTGTCATTAATGAAAACATTCTATCATGCATAATACATCAATTGAATATAAACAAATGCATAACAAAAACAATATCATGAAATGACAATTGAATACTTATCTGTATTTGTTTCATGGGTAGACTCCTTCTTAAGCCTTCAACTTCATCATTTCTTATCCAAACGCTAAGATGGATAAGAGGTTCTTCAAGAGTTGAGTCCTTCGTATTCCTCATCGCTTGAGGTATCTTCTTTGGATGGTGAGAGCTTGACCTTCAGTTGCTCCCATCTTTTCTTTTCTTATTATGGGTCGAGCTTCTTCTTGTGTGTGCTCTTCCCTGAGTCTACTGAAAGTAATCACTTCCTTCTGGAACACATTCCTTGCATGAATGAATCTCATGATCCTGGGAGGCCATTCAAGGTGGCTATCACCACTTATGCATTCTCCACTTCTTCTTCTACTGCTATAAGTTGTTCTTTGGTTTGAGAGACCCTCGTAAAGTATGATTGTATGGTCTTTGAATTCTGGATCTTCACATTCTTCAACTGTTTTCTCAAAGTTGTTGGTTGTGGAGCCTAATCTTCCAGATCCAGAGATATTATTCAGTTGTGATTGTAACCTAGGAGTATTGTACACTCGTTCCCCCTGCCTTGGGGTTCGGGGGCGGAGCCCCCAAATTTTTTTTTTTGGGATGTGTGTTGGCCAACAGTATTGCAGACCCATGGTATTGGGTTAACCCTAGAATTTTTCCCATGGTATTTCCCCTATAAAAGAGAGCATTGTAAATCGACTGGATATGGTATTGTATTGTACTGGAAGAGAGACTGTGAGAGCGTGAAGAGGAAGTGCAGCGGTTTTGCAGCAGGGTGTATCCCTTCATCTTTCTGGACTGTAATAAAAGGACTAGCAAATTTCTTTGTGGACGTAGCGCATCGTTTGGGTGAACCACGTTATATCTGTGTCTCTCTGTAATGTTTTAATGTGTTTTGCATCTTGTTTATTGATTTAACTATATATCTGTTATTGCTCTGCGGTCCTGTTTTCTAACAATTGGTATCAGAGCCAAAAGGTCTATTTGGTTGGTAAACTCGCAGGAAAGAAGGGTTCCTGGTTTGAGTGGGAGCAATGGTGGAAGAAGGAAAGTTTAGGGTCGAGAAATTTAACGGCCAAAACTATCAGTTATGGAAGATGCAAATGGAGGACTATCTGTACCAGAAATATCTGTACCTGTCGTTGGGCGGAAAAGCAAAACAACCGACGACTATGAAGGATGAAGAATGGGAGGTTCTTGACAGAAAGGCACTAGGAACAATACAGCTGTGCCTAGCTTCGTTGGTGGCCTTCAATATCTTGAAAGAAAAAACAACAGAGGGTGTGATGAGCGCATTGAGTAAGCTCTATGAAAAACCCTCGGCTTCTAACAAGGTATTTTTAATGAAGTGTTTATTTAATATGAAGTTGTCGGAAGGTGGATCTGTTGCTGACCATTTAAATGAGTTTAATACACTTACCAGTCAGTTAAGTTCTGTAAAAGTGAACTTTGATGATGAGGTTAGGGCTCTTATAATCTTGTGCTCATTGCCAGAAAGCTGGAATAGCTTGGTCATCGCTGTAAGTAACTATGTCCCTAGTTCAAACACTCTTAAGTTTGATGATGTTGTTAGTGTTATTCTTAGCGAGGAAATGCGAAGGAAAAGCACAGGTGAGACATCAGGTAATGCGTTGACCATGTAGAGCAGAGGGAGACAAAACGAGAGAGGAAGGAGCCTAGGAAATCGCAGCAAGTCTAAAAAGGGAAGATCCAAGTTCAGATTCGGAAAAATAGAATGCTGGAACTGTGGTAAGAAAGGACATCTAAAGAAAGACCGCAGAGCACCAAAGAAGAAAGGTGAGAGGCAGCAAGAGACTACCTAGGAAGCTAATGTAGCAGGTGATGTTTTACAAGATGCTTTGATTCTTGCATTAGATAATACTAGTGATTACTGGGTAGTAGATTCAGGGGCTTCATGTCATGCTACACCCCATAGGAAATTCTTTTATGATTATGTTCAAGGTGATTTTGGGCATGTGTTATTGGGGGTTGATGAACCATGTAAAATTGTGGTAAAATTGTTGGAAAGGGTAAGGTACGGATTAAGCTAAATAATGGAAATGACTGGTTGCTAAAGGATGTAAGGCACATTCCTGCTATGAAAAGAAATCTGATCTCAACAGGGCAGTTGGGAGATGGTGGCTGTTTGTCTACGTTTGGAAAAATGTGGTGGAAGGTCACTAAAGGATCAATGGTAATTGCAAAAGGAGATAGGATAGGTACGTTATATTTATGTCCTCATAATACTGATTATTCTATTTCTATAGCTTCCATAGAAATAGGTGCAGAGTTGTGGCATCATAGGCTTGGCCACATGAGTGAGAAGGGGATGCAGATTCTCCACTCAAGGAAACTGCTTCCAGATCTGAAGTAGGTAAGTTTGGAATTTTGTGAGAACTGTGTTTATGGAAAACAGAAGAGAGTTAGATTTCTCAGGGTTGGGAAACAAAAGAAGAGTGAAAAGTTAGAGATTATCCATACAGATGTATGGGGACCGGCTCAAGTACAATCTCTTGGTGGCTCTCGTTATTATGTTACTTTTATTGATGATGCAACTATAAAAACTTGGGTTTATTGCATTAGACAGAAATATGATGTGTTTGATACTTTTAAGAAGTGGAAAGCTTTGGCTGAGAATGAGACAGGAAAAAGGTTGAAATGTCTCAAATATGATAATGGAGGTGAGTATTGCAGCAAGGAGTTTGACAGTTACTGTTCACACAATGGGATTCATAGAGAGAAGACAGTCCCTGGAGCACCCCAAGAAAATGGTGTGTCAAAAAGGATGAACAGAACAATCATGGAGCGTGCAAGGTGTATGAGATTGCATGCAGGGTTTCCCTTACAGTTTTGGGCTGATGCTGTAAACACTATTGTTTATTTAATAAATAGAGGGCCTTCAAGCGCTTTGGATGGTGGCATTGCAGAGGAGGCATGGACAGGTAAACAGGCAAAATACTCATTTCTGAGAACTTTTGGTTGTGAAGCATTTGTCCATATTGATAAAGATGATAGAACAAAGCTTGAGGCTAAATCCAAGAAATGTACCTTTATTGGATACGGGGTTGATGATTTTGGTTATCGCTTATGGGATCTTAAAAATCACAAAATCATTAGGAGTAGAGATGTAGTATTCAATGAAAAGGTCATGTACAAAGATCAGTTGCAGGGAAATAAAGAAGAAAAGGAAAACACAGAGTACACAGTGCTTGATGAAATCAAAGAAAATGAAGTTCCAAAAGCACCAGAAAATCAAGAACAGCAGCAGGTACCTGAAACTCCTGCAACTGTAAGAAAGTCTATCAGGTTAAGTAGACCCCCTGAACGATTCTCTCCTTCACTGTATTATTTATTGATGACTGATTCTGGTGAGCCGGAATGTTTTGAAGAAGCAATGCAGGTAGAAACTAGAAAGAAGTGGGAGCAAGGCATGGATGAGGAGATGGACTCATTGGAAAGAAACCAGACTTGGGATCTGGTTAAGTTGCCTACAGAAAAAAGGGTATTGCAGAATAAATGGGTTTACAGGTTGAAGGAAGAAGATGGAGGAAAGAAGAGGTACAAGGCTAGACTTGTTGTAAAGGGGTTTGCACAAAAGAAAGGTATAGACTTTGATGAAATATTTTTCTCCTGTTGTTAAAATGACTTCAATTAGAACTATTTTAAGTCTAGAGGTGGTAGAAGATTTGCATCTTGAACAATTAGATGTAAAAACGGCCTTTCTTCATGGGGATTTGGAGGAAGAGATTTATATGCAGCAGCCACAAGGGTATGAGGTCAAAGGGAAGGAGAATTTGGTTTGTAGGCTGAAGAAGAGCTTGTATGGCCTGAAGCAAGCTCCAAGGCAGTGGTATTTAAAATTTGATAAGTTTATGACAAAACAAGGTTATGATAGATGTCATTCTGACCATTGTGTTTATTTCAAGAGGCTAGATAACGGGAGATATATTAGCTTGTTATTGTATGTGGATGACATGCTTGTTGCAGGGTCTAACATGCAAGATATAAATGTGTTCAAAAGAAAACTAGCTAAATCATTTGCGATGAAGGATTTGGGTGCTGCAAAGCAAATCCTTGGTACGAGAATAACAAGAGACAGGAAAAATCGCAAATTGACATTGTCTCAAGGTGAGTACATAGAAAATGTGTTGCAAAGGTTTAGAATGCAGAATGCAAAACCAGTCAGCACACCTTTGGCAAGCCATTTCAAAATAAGCAAGCATATGTGTCCAGAGACACAGGAAGATATAGATTACATGTCCAAGATTCCCTATTCATCAATAGTTGGGAGCTTGATGTATGCCATTGTGTGCACAAGACCAGATATTGCACATGCAGTGGGAGTTGTGAGCAGGTATATGAATAATCCAGGTAAAGAGCATTGGAAAGCAGTACAGTGGATTCTCAGGTATTTGAGAGGCACCACTTCTCATGCATTATGTTTTAGAGGTTTAGACACTGTTCTAAAGGGATATGTTGATGCAGATATGGTTGGTGATAAAGACAGCAGGAGGAGCACCATAGGGTATGTGTTCACTGTAGGTGGAACAACAGTAAGTTGGATTTAAAAACTGCAACAGGTTGTTGCACTTTCAACAACGAAAGCAGAGTATGTTGCTGCTACAGAGGCTAGTAAGGAGATGATTTGGTTGCAGAGGTTCATGGAAGAATTGGGCAAGAAATTGGAGAATAGTAGGCTGTATAGTGACAGCCAGAGTGCCATTCATCTTGCAAAGAACTCAGTTTTTCATTCGAGGACTAAACATATAGAACTCAAGTACCACTTCATAAGATCTGTTCTAGATGAAGAACTGTTAAAACTGGAAAAGATTCACACTAGCCAGAATCCTGCAGACATGTTGACAAAGGGAGTAACCAGAGAGAAACTGAGTTCCTGCTCGGTTTTTGTTGGCCTTAAAGCATGAAGGTGAAAAGAAGAAATTTGCCAAGTCCAAGGTCTAGCAAGTGCAGTAGCGGTAGAGTTGCTGTGATTAGTCTCCAAGTGGGAGATTGTTGGTTGTGGAGCCTAATATTCTAGATCCAGAGATATTATTTAGTTGTGATTGTAACCTAGGAGTATTGTACACTCGTTCCCCCTGCCTTGGGGTTCAGGGGCGAAGCCCCCGAATTTTTTTTTTGGGATGTATGTTGGCCAACAGTATTATGGACCCATGGTATTGGGTTAACCCTAGAATTTTTTCCATGGTATTTCCCCTATAAAAGAGAGCATTGTAAATCGACTGGATATGGTATTGTATTGTATCGGAAGAGAGACTGTAAGAGCGTGAAGAGGAAGTGCAACGGTTTTGCAACAGGGTGTATCCCTTCATATTTTTGGATTGTAATAAAAGGACTGGCAAATTTCTTTATGGATGTAGCCCATCGTTTGGGTGAACCACGCTATATCTGTGTCTCTCTGTAATGTTTTAATGTGTTTTGCATCTTGTTTATTGATTTAACTATATATTTGTTATTGCTCTGCGGTCCTGTTTTCTAACAAAAGTCATATTCCGCTTTATGTTCTTCCCTTCAAATAGCTTGATCAAGGAATCAAACATCTCTTTCGATGTCTTTAGGGAGGACACTTGTGGTATAAGGTGATCTGTGATTGAATCAGCAATGATCTTCTTGGCCTTGACCAAGTTCTTCTCGTGTAAGGATTTTAGCCTCATCTCCCTCTGGAACTGGAACCTCTCTACTTATGTAAGTGTCCAATTCATTTTCTTCAAAGAGATCATATACTTCCATGCTTGGAAGTTTTCAGCTTCACCAAGCTTATCATCAAGCTAATGTGATAGATCACTTGGAAATGAGAACCTCAAATGAAAATAACAAAAGATTAGATCTTACCGATTTGAGGTGTCTGTCCTCGTTCCGGAGCTGGCTAATCTAGGGTTTATTAGAGAAACCCTTAATTTTCAAAACTTGGAATCTTTTAGATATGATTGGATAGAAAGATATATGTCTTCAAGGTGAGCTGTCCAATGTACTCCTTTTCTGAAAACAGTGGAGGGAAGCTCCCGGAACAGGAAGCCCTAGTTTACCAATTTCTTCTGCAGAAATTCCTGATACTGTTTCTACAGTATCTATGAAATTATTACTCCTCTGTGACTAAAAATTCATACTAAGGTAGCCTCGCCTGTCCCTATTCCAACACCATAGGTTTCATCATAATTGGTTTCACCAATTCGGACTTATGATCATTTTCCCAGGGTGACCTGTTTCAGAACTGTTCATCATAGCGAAGTTGTACGGATTGCCACGTGTCACTGTTTCATCTTCGAGGTTTGAAACTTCTACAACATAAGTTACAATCCATTCCATTTCTGGAACATCTTCATAAATTTCATTTGGACCTTTGGAGCCCTAGATATAGCAATTCTCCCCAGGTGTCCTGTTTAGCAATGAATCCTGGAAGAGGCTGGAACCCTAACTTGGAGGAATCATATCTCCTAGAATATAGAGAATATGAGGATGAAATTTGGATACAGTGTAAATAAGGATTTTATATTCAGCCTGTGAAATTTTTAGCTCTTGATCCTTTTCCAATACCCAGATATAGAAAATGTACCAAAACTTATCAGTTTTAGTATTTTAGGGTTTTTTCGGTCCGGGGTCAAACTAGGGTTTGAATTTCTCGGAGTTATACCCAACCAAAAATCTCGACCCAGGTCTATAAACTTAGATTTTGATGAGGAGAGAAATCCTATGCCGGGCTCACTAAAAAATTCCTCTTCTTTAAGAAGCCGTAATTTCCTGCATCAAAAACTGAAAATGTCTGGAATCGAATTTCGCTTCGACAGAAAGATGCGCCCTTCAATGGAGAGTCAGCCTAGCATAATTTTGTTGATGTATTATGGAAAGAGACCCAAAAATTAAGAAGCCCTAGCTTCTGCAGCTGCACAATGTCTTCTTCACAGGTTAGCTCTGATACCATGTTAGATTTTTATCATTCAAGCTAGCATTATCTTAGGATATTTAACTGAGAGAATAACAAGCACAACAATCAAACACAATAGACAATGGACACAAAAGATTTTCCTCAAGGAAACCATAAAGGAGAAAACCCTGCAACTTCCTCAGATATAGAATCAGCATCAAAAGGAAAACCTGAGAACATAAAGATCATCTCCCGACATCAGTAGTCTCTCTCTCTGATACCATCTTCTTCTCTCTCACTCATGCACCCCGGTGAGTGAGTGTGTGTGTGATAAATAGAGAGGCTCACTCTCTATTTATATACTTCCGTTCACTTAATGTCCACTTTAACATGTCGGACCCACTTAACAATTACTTACTAGGGCCGAAATCTCTAGGAGAGTCTAATAACCCTAGTGCCCCACAATTGTGGGGAATTTACCCTCCAATCAACAAGGAGGGTTAACCTTGACACAATTGTGGGGACTATTGCCCCGACTTACAATGGAGGGTTAACCTCAATGACTTGACATGACTTGTTTACATTATTGAATCTCCCGATAGGAACACCGAGGCATGACATGACTCAAATACATTATAGACACTTCCTGGAACAAACATTACGGTACAATACATAAGATATACAGATGAATACATTCCGAAGTTACAAATACATAAACAGTACGTGTTGTATTGGATCATTGACTAATCACGATAAACCAAGTAGATCTAATGGATCCAAAAACAGAAGTTGTCAATTGGCTTGTGGATATTGGTAGTGTTGATGTGGCATGGGAATACCAGTAGGACCAAAGGCTAGTTGTAGTGGCATGTTAAAGACATATGGTCCTCCCATATACTTGGGTTAAGGGGGAAAAGTTCCTTGGAGGGGAATGCTTACTAGATTAGAATTACTCATTGAAGTGTTCACACTTTTGTGATATGGTAATCTAGTATAGAGGCCTATAGTAATAGGAGTGGGGGGCCAAGCCAGAGTGGCTTGCCCCATGACTGATAGTTATTTTATAGTAAGGGATTACCCCTAGACTTCCTGCTGCCCCCATGGTTGAAGTTTCCCTATAACAGGGTGTTGCAACCCAACTATCAGTTATCCCCTAATGAGAGGCATGGAAGAGTTCCCTATTTGGATAGTCATTGGTATTGGTTGATCAGTTTGTGTGATTTCCATTTTGTTACCTACTTGAGTAAGAGGGGGAAAACCCAAGCCACTTGTCATAGGTCCCAAGGCAAGACCACTTTTGGCCACTTGAATAAAGGGGGGAAGTATAGGACGACCAATAAAATCACTTGGTGTAAGCATAGGCACCACTCCAGTGGTAGGAACATAAGTTGGTACAAATGCAAGAGGATTTGTATTCATAAATGGTTACGGCAGGGTAGGTGGTTGGGTCAAATTTACCTTACCAAGTTGGGGGATAATATGGGAAAAAGATGTTCCCCATAAAGGACAAGCGCTATTTGTTGTGGTCTGTTCCAAAGTAGATATCGCAGGGTCAACTACATGTGGTTGTAGATAGGGTAAGTGGTATTGTATCCATGCCTAAATATTACCTATTATGTGTATTAGGTGGCAAGTGATAGGATGGAAAAGAGTCAAGGTATCTCAAGGATGGTAACTCTACGAGTAATGGTCTATAAGTATCAGTTAATGGGGGTTTATGGAAGGTACAAAGCCTTCTACAATAGTTTTGACTACCCACTAGAGCTAATCAGTTAGGGGAGGTACACTTCCAACTTTAGAAGCAATATCTTCATTGATAGTTCCTTTGTTGGAAGAGTTGTGTGAATGTTGTGAATGTGGAGGGTATTGCTCCTTAGGCTCCAATTCTTACATTCTACGGGATCTTTAAAGACCTTCATTGACCACAGTGAAAATATTAGCAATAATGATTCCTAAGGCCAACTATGAATGTCAAAATAACACACGCATAGTAAATTTGAAGTCAATTAACCAAGCAAATAGTAGGTGAAGGGATATTCCGAAGACGGGATATCAAGCCGTCAACGAAGATAAGAGCAACAATGATGATAATTCTCATGCAAGAATCCCCCAAGGTGCAAGTAAGATCCCAGAGGAGAATACTCTCTTGGATTGTTGAATATGAGATTGAACATCTATTGCAATAACTGTAGGGAACCTTCCTCATAGAAGGAATCTGATCCAGATGGGTATAGATGGCCACCCACCTATTCCACTAGCTCAAAATAGTTTCTCATGCTGACAATTTTCTTGTAATTTTCTACGGTTTTTCGGGTTCCAAACTTTTGGGGCCATTTTGAGGCACTAAACGATGTTTTTTGGTGATTCGGGGAGCCTTGCGCTCGCCCTTGGCATGTAATTGGCCCCACTTAAAAGTTGTAAAGCTCAGATAGACCTTTAGAACGGGGTATCGAGCGCCCTAAACAGAGATCGTATGCAAAATTTATGACCCTGGGAAGTTGACTCTTCAACTAACCACCTTGGGGCCGCAAACTTCATGACGACTCATCTCCTAGGGTTAGGTTTAGGGTTTTCTGCCTCTCCAAGGCTTTATGATAAAAGGCCCTTTGTCCTCCTTTCGTATTCAGCTTGTCACGAGTGAGAGTAGCCGCCACATATTTTCTCAGAGATACAACTACCACCATTCTAGCTGCTTTTGTTTTACAGTTTGTTCTATTTCATTCATTTAATAGAATCTGAGGTTACTGTATCTGTTCTACCAAAATCCTGTCACCACCATGTGATAAGACCTTTGAATTACATACTTGCCCTTAATCCCAGCACTTGGAGTGGAAACCCCATGTTGTTTGTCAATTCTACATGAAAATACTTAGCACCGCGCTTTCCTTGTGAACCATGAGCGGTACCTTGCTCGCACCGCCTGTATCCTATTTTCCATAAACGGTGCCACCGCTGTGGCCTTTAGTCCATAAGCGTTTCTTATCTAAACCGCTCTGTCATAAGAGGAGAAAAGCGGCACCCTGGGTAAAATGGGAAAAATAGAAGTTTCTCGAGGCTTCTAGATCATGAGCCTCGTGTCCTCCCTTATCCCTATCATTGCGGGTCATTTGAGCTTGAGATCCCCCATCATAGGATCTTAGAGGCCACCTCATCCACAAATATCTCAACCATTCCTATCCATTGAGTCTTATAAATACAAGCTCATGTCTATGGTTGAGGGGGAGAACTATAGAGGTATTGTTATGCTGTTGGATTGACCACTTGGCCCAAGCCATTGGAGAGCATAGAGAGAAAAGTTGGAGCTAATGGGATGAAGTGTTTGTCTCATGGAGATGCATGTCGACACTAAGGCTTGATTGGTTGTAAACTTCTCCATACATCCTAATGAAAAGCTGATTTTCGTTCCACATTACTGTTGTTTTGATTTTGCATGTACATGTTGTTAGATTCCTTAGTCACTAACATGGATAAGTAGATGATTTTCTGGTGGCTTTGTTGTGTTTGCATGTTTGATCTGTTTGCAGGTACATAGGTTCACTATCGAAGCAACATTCTAGGTGTCTATGACATCCAGGGGAAGTCTTCATCCTTTGTTGTTCACTCATTTGTTCTTGATATGAACCATTTAGACTAGAGGAACAACTTCTGTCCGTAGAAGGTGAAATATTCCTGGTTACAAATATGACGACTCCGCTGGGGATTGATATGTATATCAGTTGATTTGATCTTCCTCAGTTCTTGAACTCTTGTCCGAATCTAGGCTCCATCTCCAACTCTCTTCAGTTAGATCTGTTATTTGACTCAGTGAATTTTGGTTTGAAACTTTCATATCTGCTCAGATCTGAAGTATTTCAACTTTTTATGCTCTTTTTTACTCTCAATCTATCAATTTTTACCTTGATCTGATCTTCTTCTAACTTGGTCTATCGTTCTCCTTTGTGTTCTGGATTTATACAGGGAACCGCTCTTATGCTGTTGGCGAGAAGCGGTGCCACTGCCTGAACCCTGTTAGCAGCACGCGGTGCCACCGCCTGAGTCCTGTTATCCAGAAGTGGTGCTAGGCTAGAACCGCTCTGTCAAGACCCCTCCAGCATGGTGCGAGTGGCACCTTCTTGACAATCCTGACTATCTGAACCCCTCCTGTCATTTTAAGTTTGCTTGTTTGACCTATAGCTTGAGTAGGGAAATTTTTGGTGTGTTTTCTAGTTTTTCAGACCCTAGGTTAGATAGGAGATGTACAAACTAGCTGAGCTAAGACAGTCTAGAAGAGTACGGGGCTTGCCACCCGATTTTATTCCTGGTTCATGAGAAAATCTAATGGAAGCTATCGACCAAGGAGATGCTACCACCTCCCAAGTGGGAGATAATGTGGTTGCAGAAAGTGGAGGACCATATCCTTCACACTCACCTCCCTTGGTCCAACAACCTTCTCGGGGTAATAATTTGTTCCATTCTCCCACAGAAGGTCATGTTGATGATACTACCCGTCCGGATTATGGTCCCAATGCTCCATTTTGGGATACCTCTATAGGACAGGTCATTGCCTCATTTGGCACCTGTTTAAAATTTTCTGAAGAAGTTTCTCCAGATGAAGAGGAACATAGACAATACCACACAACCATTCTTCGTGCACAAGAGATTGAAAGGAAAATATATGATATATTGGGCACACCACCACCACGTTCCACAGCTGTACCTGTGGGATATCATTCACTTGCTGATTCTATGAGACCCATTGAACCGATTATAGATCGCACAATGACTCCACACAACCCAGGTCAAACTACCAACCCCACCACCTCCCATATTATGTCTGTTCCTAATCATCCCAGGTCTTCCACACCTAGGGCCCAACCTTAAATTCCCGTTTCGTCATTAACTTCTAGTGTCGGGGGGAAACCCCCGACACGACCTACTTTATCTGGCACCAAAATTGTATCTAGTCAAGGACATACCTCTGGTATAGAGCAATCTACAGTTTATGTCCCTCCCACCCACACTAATGTGGTTATTCCCCCATCTAGTTCAGGTCAGCCCTTGGAGGGACAACCTGTAACCAGTCAAACCTCTTGGGGTTATGGTTATACAGCAAATCAAATACCTGTAGGGAACATAAATTATCCACCCAATCCTACAAGAATGCCTTATGCCAGAATTCCATATTCTAGTAATACTTTCATGCCATGGGGGCAACCTAATTGGTCCTACATGCCAGCTATGGGGGGGATACCCATACATACTGTGAGAGGTGCTGGAGGATCGCCTTATGGAGGTCCTCCCCTTGGGGGGCCTAATGGTCCTGGAGGGCTTGATGGCTTTCCTCCTTATGGTCCTAATGGTCTTGGTGGTCCTGGGGGGCCTGGTGGCTTTCCCCCTAATGGCCTTGGAGTGTCTAGTGGCCCTCCTCCTAGTGGTTCCGGAGGCTCTAGAGGTTTACATCCTAGAGGCCCTGGAGGGTTTGGTGGTCCCAATGGTCCCAATGGTCCCAATGGTCCTGGTGGTCTCGGAGGCCCTGGTGGTCCTAACGGTCTTGATCCCGGAAATCAACCCCCTACGGGCGGATTTTTTGGTAGTTCTTCCTCACAACAACCTATCTATCAGTCTACTTACGATCCTACTGGTACATATATGCCATATAAATATTACCAGTATGTGCAACCTAACCATCAATTACCTTTCCTAGCAACTTTGGACTTTCTTGACTTGTCCAAGTTGATTAATGACCCCATTCGACACAATCCCTCATGGCCTCCCATTCCGGTAAAGTTACCATCGGACATTCCAAATTTTGATGGGAAGCAGGGAGACGATCTGAAAAACCATGTCATGACATTCCATCTGTTGTGTTCTTCAAACTCCCTCATGGATGATTCAGTTCGGTTACGACTCTTTCAGCTAACTTTGACCGGTATGACCGTGAAGTGGTTCACTGAACTTCCATAACAATCATTTGTGGATTTTGGCTCCTTGGAAACCGTGTTTCTTACACACTTTTAGCTCCCTATCTATTACAAAATGGGTACCGATCTCTTAACTTCTCTGTGATAGAACACATGCACCCACATATCCAATCATATCCATGAGTGGAGAAGGCAGAGAAGACTTATTAAGGATCCTATTCCAGATCAGTTATTAGCTGATTAGTTTACCAAATCTTTGTTGCCTTTGATTGCCCGAGATGTGGCTATGGGCGGTGCATTACTGAAGAGCAAGCCATTAGTTGAGCCCAGTATTTGGACTTGGTCTATTCCCAGTTCGGAACTTTATATGACTTGATTCCTCAAGCTCCTCGCCCAAGCACCGATCCTGCAAAGCCACCAACAAAAGCCCCTGTTGATGGGATTGTTGGTTCAATCCAGTCCCTGTCAGCAGCAAAACTTGCCAAGCAACCCCAGACTACCACCCCTAATCCTTCAACTCCCACGGTTTCCGCCGAGGTTAATTCTATTCAGATTATTCAAACCTTTGGCAATAATAAAAAGAAAGGTAAAAATAAGAATAAGAAACTTGGAAACCTACAGGAGAACCCAAAACCAACCAACAATGATAACGATAAAGGGAAAAGAAAAGAAAAGTATCCATGTCTGCTATGCGAAGGTGACCATTTCACAAAAGAGTGTCCCCTTTGGGACAAAATCACCCAATTTTTGAAAACAAATCCCGCACCCATAGTTCTCATGGATCCTTTTCCCTCTCAACAACAACTGATAGACCACATGTCTAATTAGGGAAACTCTAGTTCATAAGAGGAAATTCGTATGATTTCCTCGGATACCATTAGTCTGCAAACTCATAGCCAGAATTATGACAAACCCGTAGACAAGAAAGAAGACCTTTCTTCTTCAGGGAAGCTCCCTCTACTGGTTCTCCAGAATCCTCGTCTACTGTCCCCCTAACCATCGAGAAGCCTACTCTCGATATGATTTTGCGTCCACCCAAGAGTACTCTTAGGAAGGCTATTTTTAACCCTAATGACCGAGCTACTCAATTTTATAATGTAGTTGAAGATCTCGCTCAAGCACCATGTGCAATGTCTACCTTGGAAGTGCTCCAAAGTTTTCCTACACAACGCACAAATCTATTAACTACGTTAGGAGCTTTAGAACCGGACAATTCTAATTTGATTCATTTCAATATCGAGAATTATAAGTCTAGACTACCTCACAAACTTGCTTTCCAAATCATCATGAAAGTATTCGGAAAGAAAGTCTTTAGGACTGTCTTAGACGAAGGAGCTTCAACTTCGGTTTTGTCCCTGTCTTGTTGGAAAGCTATCGGCTCTCTCGAGCTTGTAACATCACCTACGACTCTAAAGGCCTTTGATGGGTGAGGTTTCCAGCCCCACAGTCTCATATCAGCCCTTGTAGTCGAGGTTGGGGGTAAAACTGTTTCTATTCAAGCAGAAGTAGTAGATGCCCCGTTATATTACAACCTCCTTCTAGGAAGAAATTGGTTTTACGCCATGTCTGCTGTCGCTTCGATAGTATTCCGAACAGTCCAATTTTCGCATCTAGGGAGAATTGTTACCATTGAGCAACTTGATTTTTATATGCCAGATGTTACTACCTCTATGGATAATAACATACCCATGTTATGCTAGTCCCCTACTCCTTACCAGTTGATTGGGGTAGGAATGTTGAAGGATTCATCCCTTATGGGGATTTTTCCGTCCACTCCTCCTAACACCGATACACCGACAGTGAATATGATTGCATCATTTGATTGTGAGCCCAAGGGAAAACAAATTGTTGAGTCCACCTCGTTGAGTCCACATGAAGAAATGTATAACACCATTCAAACCCTTTCCGATGATCACATCGATGACCTTCATCTGGTGGCTTCGCATCCTTACCACCTGCCTTACTTTTTAGAACCATCTCTTCCTATTTTGGATTATCTCTCTGAGACTTTTCCTTTCGACGAGTCCATTATGGAGATTATGAATACGAATGAGTCCTTTTGGGAGGATCATCACCATAGATCCATGTTCCTTCCCAACACCAGTTTGGTTAACCATGATTATACATGCCTGTTTCCTGCTGATATTGTCAACGTACCCCAAAGTCCCATATTGTTGCAAGACATAGATTTTGAAGGAAACCTTTGCAACATTATTAATACAAATCTGATTGACATATCAGCTAAGCCTGGTACCATCGAGCATGTTCACGTTGGGCAGAATTGCTCGGCAGATGAATCTGAAGCATATAAGGCACTTTTCAAAGAATTCCATGATATTTTTGCCTGGTCCTATGAAGAAATGCTGGGGATTGACCCGTCCATTGTGGTCCATGAAATTAAAACCTATCCCATAGCTAAACCAATAAGGCAATAACTGAGGCAAGTCCATCCACGGAAGGCTGTAGCTATTAAAGCTGAAATAGAGAAACTTCCCAAAGCTAGGTTTATTTATCCCGTACCCCTGACAGAATGGGTATCGAACGTTGTCCCTGTCAATAAAAAGCAGGGCACCATTAGAGTCTGTATCGAATTTAGGGATTTGAATAAAGTTTGTCCCAAGGACAAATTTCCTACTCCACATATCGATAAGATAATGGATAACTGTGCTGGAAGTGTCATCTTCTCATTTATGGATGGATTTTTTGGCTATAATCAGATTGAGATATTACGCATCGATCAGCACAAGGCGACATTCATTTTCCCATGGGGAACCTTTGCATATAGGAAGTTACCTTTTGGCTTGAAAAATGTTGGAGCCACTTTCCAGCGTGCGATGTCCTATGTGTTTCACGATATTAAACATATTGTTGAACCGTACCTTGATGACCTCCCTGCTCATTCACAACGATGGGAGGACCACCCTGGTCATCTTAGAGATATTTTCTTGAGATGCCGTCATTATAATATACGGCTCAATCCGCATAAATATGTTTTTTGCGTTGAAACAAGACGTCTGTTAGGTTTTGTGGTCTCAAAAGATGGCATCCAGATAGACCCCTTGGAAATTGCTACCATTTTAGCTCTACCAGCCCCAACTAATCTCCTTGAACTCCAAAGTTTGCAAGGGAAGGCAAACTTTCTCCACCGTTTTGTGTGCAATTTCGCAGAGAAAACACACAGTTATATGCGTCTCCTTAAGAAGGACACTCTGTTCTTCTGGGATGATCAAGCCCAACGCGCCTTTGATAATATCAAACACGCTCTGACTCATTCACTCGTGATACACCCCCCGGATTATTCAAAGGACTTTCTCTTGTATCTTGATGCCTCTGCTACTATGAAGCACATAGGATTTCAGGCAAAAATCACCATACAAAATCCTAATGCTATCATCTTTCAGTAGATACATCATGCATACACCGTCTAGTGATGCTCGTGGTAGCACATCACTGCCCAGGCTACTCTACGTAGCAGTCTATTAAACCGACCCAATACTCCTGCTATAGGTCTCTGATACCTCAGAGGGAGGTCATCAATGGAATCGTCAGGGATTTCTAAGGTCAACCTCTCCAGTTTTTTCTCTAACTCCCCGGTCACATCATCACCCTGCGGTACAAAGCGGGCTCCAGCTCATCTATCCAATGGGGAAGCTCCCCCAGGTCGTGCTGCTCCAACGTCTTCATGAAAATATTTGGGTCTCGTTACTTGACATAAAAAATATAAAACATTGAAAAATATAAAAAAATTATTTCCATTTTAGGGTTTCTTGCTTCTTACTGAGGTCACCCCACTGTCCACCAGGCAGGAGCGGTAGGTTAGGGTCTCCGTTGAAGTCCATACCTGCATAAGCATAATCCTCCACCATGAGGATCTGATCTCTGAGCCATCAGAAGAATGGGTCACTGAACTTCACCTTCCCCCTGCCCGCTCTGGTACGGGCCATAATCCGGACCCACCTCTGCATGCGGGGGTCCCGTGCTCTCAGCTCTGTAAAGACCACCTGGGGTCTCATCTGTGGTACCCGCTCAATGAAGAAGTAGGATAGAATGGAAACAAAACTGAACTGCTTTAGTTCCCCCTGCCAACACTTAGTCAGCTGATCCTTGAATATCGGGAGTAGGGCTTCCGCCCAGTGGAATATTGTAGGTGCCATGGCCTCTATGGCATATAACATGTGTAACCTAGAAGCTTGGTGCACTCCCTGGCTTCCGGCCACTCTCTGCATCGTAAATAAGACAGTCCCTAGAGGTCCATCCATCGATACCTTTATAGGGATCTTCTTCCCCGATGTCCTTGTCCCTGGGATACAGTGACAGTTTATCAACTCTTGTGTGGTAATATCCCCTCCTCGGGAACCTGTCAACGAGATGGGGGCACCCCGTCTCAAGAGTCCAGTCAAGAAGTAGATATCCTTTACCTCTACTGTCAGAATATGAGCCCCAACATCAAAGTGTTGTTGCTCTGGATTCCACATCCGGAGTATATGCTCAAGCAACTACTCGTGTGATACCATACTGGGAGTCCAAAAGAATTTTAGGAGTCCACAGTCTTGTAATGCGGCTATGCATCCCGCATTCCTTTCAGTGAAAGCGTCATCGTTATCATGTTGTCTTTCCTTCCATATCACCATTTTTTATCAGCAAGAGCCTGCCAAAAACAATCATAACACCTATTAGAATCATTCTTAATCATTTAAATCTAAATAGATGATCTAGTTTTGCTTGTGTTAACAATTTTAAATCTTCACGGCCGGCACCACCTATGCCCCATTGAAGACAAGCGGTGACACCGCATGTGAGCTTTGTTTTCGGTGCGGTTCTAGTGAGGTACCACGTATCCCACAAGGGATAAGCGTGGCGCCTGTTCCCATGGTTTTAGGGCTTGCCATACAAACCTAAAACACCATCCAAAATAAAAATTGAGACTATGAAAAGGAAGAGTAGGGTTTGAACTATTACCTGGAACTGACGACGCTCGAATCCGACGGTGAAAACTCCCGATATCAACAACTGAATATCTGACTAGGAAAGTGCTCCAAATGCTCTCCACTATGGGTAACTAGTAAAATGATTTGATTTTTCACTATTTACATGGATTTTATACCCATTTTTGGGTTTGACATGCTATAGTTTTGATTTAAAATCACTTATTATTTTGAAGTTTATCTGTCGTACTCCCTTAATGTTAGTTATTGGGGCATTGTTGACGGGCCGAATGGGCACAATTGTCAACCGAGGAACAACTCAATCCAAGAGTTTTCTAGATGCTCTCAGTCGTTTAAGTAGCTGTTCCTGATGGGAATAAGGCCCCGTTACCTTCCTTAAGTTATTCCTAACTAAAGGGGAAAAGAAAACTAAAGTTACTGTTTATCTACACTATCCCTATGAAAATTAGTCAAGTTGATTAGTGAATTACAAATTAATCAATCAAAGTAATCTACTTAATCAGCCAATGTATAATACAAGAATAGAAATTTAATCAAATATTAGCAGGCTAAATGAATTACCAAGATACAATATAAACATATGTACATTATTCATCAAAGCAGAAAATGAATTGACATTGATATAATTATAACGATCTGGTTCAAAAGATTTTCACAAAAAATTACTGAAAGGAAACACTATTATTAATCTATTCTAAAAAACCTATCCCGATCAGGAGCGTAGAAAACATTAAACTGGAATCAAATTACCAATAATTTTACTGTGCTAACAATCCTGACAATGTTCAGAAGAAATTCAAAACTTAAACAAGATCACACAGCAAACGAATACATCATATATATTTAATGATGACAACACCAAAATTATAACATGACATATATCAGCAAATCGAAACTAGCATAAGTCGACAGATTAGATGTGATGTATTTGCAAAATTCATCAAAGGAATAATAACAAAACATTTATACTGCAGAAAAAGTAACAAGATCGATTGATATCACAAATACACTTGCATAGTATTAAAATACTGTAAATATATATAGATATCACCAGTATTAAAAGTGCTGTAGCTATTGACAAAAAATTGCCCCAAGTTACAGAGGATAATTACAGTGATCCTGTCATCTCCTTTTTCCCACTATCGACCCCCCCCTCCATATCCACATGTCTCTTTAAATAACCCATTCATAGAGAAATGGTTCTATATAACCGGAAACCATAAAATCGAAATCATAACCAATTTCGATAAAAAAATGACAAGTGAAACATGTCATTTTTAATATATATCATAATGTTTTTGAAATTGGAGGGACTCGGTTCATATTACAAAATCAGGAGAACAACACAGGTGCTATCGATATAGTGACACCTGGAAAACAGTCTTTGCCAATAGATTTGTTCCCAAATATGTAGGGATCATCCAGATAGTAGGAAATCATCAAAATCCGAGAAAGAAGATCCAAAACATTACCTGCGATACTGTTAAGGAAATAACTTGATTACCAATCTATCATAACTTCAAAACTGAAACCAATAGTAGGTGCACTTCAACCCATTATAAATTCACAGGGGCATTAAACACTTGAATGTTTACACCCTTTGCTGGATTCTGCGACTGACCCTTGAATTGCATTAAGGTGACTTGAGCATTGAGCTCTCGTACTCTCTCTTCATTCTTATTATTTTCATTCTGCAATTTCAGGATCCTACGGATCAATCGGTTCTTATGATTTTTAAGACGCAGCAAAGACTTGTTGTCTGAAACTACCTTCTCACTCAACTTAAGATTCTCAGCCTCCATAATATCGCGATGAGCTACCATCTCAGTAACTCTTACTTCCATCCTGTGTATCTTATCCAACAAGCAGTTAACAAACAGCGGGTGAATCATATGCCCATCTTGGTAAAAACCTGGTAAGTTTGTCTCTCCAGTCTTCCCTTTAGCTGGAGGATCAACAACAAGATCAACACGAAGATCTGCAGGAGGACTATCATCTGCAGGGTTCAGGATAAACTCGTGCTCAATGCCGCGACCAACATCAGGCATAACAGGGTTCTGTTCTTCATCGTCGAGCACGACTGTTTCAACATGAACACTATTGCTCACAGGAGGCTTAACATTACGACCCTTAGCAACCGTGCTTCGTGTGAACCTACCAACAACCTCATCATTCGGCCTTTTACCCGTTTGTTTGCAGGTATCAGTGTTTCGGTTCGGGGTTACAGGAGACAAACCCGAAGACTTCTTCATGCACTTAGAAAGCACAGGGGTACCGGGGCTACTTACAGGAGGCAAAATTGGCTCACTGCAAGCGCTGGGACTTATACGGCCAGTAGGGTTTGACACGGGATCGCGTAAGGGTGAAGCCGAGACCCGACTAGACTCCTGATGCCTAGTACATTCTTCAGGGCAATCAAACTAACAGTGACAGAAAACCAAGAAACCATTCGACTCAATAAACTCATCCCACGACCTGTTTTGCTTTGACAATTCCCTCTCTATTAACATCCTCACCAGGCCGTGGTGAAAAAGACTGTGACTAATATTTTTTGGACCCTTTTTAATAGCTGAGGACATTTTAGACAAACTCTGGACCAAATAATGAGGCAGATTCAGAGGAAAACCGATGAACACAGCCATTAACCTCAAATGATAAATATAAGCTGAGGAGAGTCGACCTTCGCAGGTCACATACCTGTGGATAAGGTCCAAGACTGCCCACCACTCTTTCTTAAAGTATTTCCGGGCCACGCCAGTTCTGAATGATACATCTTAACATGGATTCTTCAGTAGCTGTCTCCACTCAGTTATGTCCATTTGTTTGTACTTAAACCATCGTTCTCCTGTCAATGGAAAACCAGTAGCAAGCGCAACTGAACGCTCCTCCACTCAAAACTGAAGATCACCTACCTTAACCCGAGAGTCAGCCAAAGACAAAGCAAACATCCTCGTCACCTCAGGGTTCGAATCCGAGAATTTACTGATAAACGGCAACCATCCGATAGCTTTGACCTTGGTTAAAAGCTCAGGTTTCGAATCAAGAAGTTTCATCCCACAGGGCTCGACTCTCACCACCGGTGCCATGACTAACTGTGCACATGCACGCAGCCTTACCCAAAAAGAATACCAAAGATCAAAACGTGACAGCGAACTAGAGAGTGAGCACTCAGGGTGCAGACCGAGGAGAAAACCTAAGAAATAGAGCCCGGTACTTTCATAAACCAGCTGTGACATGAATAAACACAGCCGATAACCCTGAAACTTCGGCATGAAGGGGAATGATAACACTACAAGGCAATCGAAATAAGAAATGACGGCAAACAACTTGAGATTGAACTGATTTTGCCATTATTTATCCTAGGCTATTGACGTGAGACCACTCATTGCATAGAATACAGGTGTTGAGCGAGCATGGAGCCACAACACTGAACCAGTACTCGGAATTGAATGTGATTGACAGAGCTAAGTACCAACGCAATGATACCATATCAATTTCGCAGCAGGTAGATCGGAATTGGAGGTGACAACATAAATTAAGCCAACGATAAACAATAATCCAATGTGACCCTTACCGTCGATTTGATTTAACCCTCGAAGGTGGCGAGCAATGCGACACAATACAAACCATAAAATCAAAACCAAACTTTACAATATAGACCATGTCATAGAAATCAACATTAAACAATTATGGTGATATTAACTATGGTTTGAAATCGGAAAGGTAAACTTAGGGTATAGCATGTTTGTATAAGATATTTGTCCTTTGATACTCTAGATCTTATCAAGGTTACAACAGACCAAGCATGCACGCCTATTAATTAATATGCAAATGAAACTTATGGTACTGTATCAAGCCATACAGTGATCAACCTTCCAGTTACACAACCTTATCAATATCTATAACAACAAAATCAAATAGTAAAATCAAGTGACAACTATTTGGATAAGATTTCAAGATTATGTTATGATAAAAAGATATGGAAATTATTAATACTCATCCCTTGATTTTTTAATGTAAATCCACCCAAAATAATAACTTCATAGTGGTGATTTTGTCAAATAATCTATAGTTTGCAAAGGTTGCTTAAAAACATAGAATTTCACTGATTCAGTAGCTCACAGAAAGTCATCATTTCAGTAGCTCATAGAAAGTCATCATTTCAGTAGCTGGTGATTCATTAGATTTGTCCTAAGAAATTCGAACATTTCATCAAAACAAAATAGAATTTTGTTTGATGAAATATGTTTTTTAGAGGCTGTTGAGCAAGGGCACAACATGCATTTAACACTTGTTTTGAGTCGTTGCAGGATAGAAGAACAGTAGCAGTAAAGTCTCGGGAGTTCATTTTTGACTTTTTCGTACTACCATAAAATGGAAAAGTCGATGAGCGTTTGTTACGACACTTTGGTCACGCTCTTGAAACCTAGTATCAAAGGTTCGAGTCCGTTTCTGATTCTTTCCAGGCTCGTAAAAATTAACATTGTGTAAAGAAACCTCATGGAGTCTTCTTTTAACTCTTTTTGTGCTCCTTAAGTACGAAAATATCGTCGAGTCCGTTTTCGATTCTTTCTAGGCTCGTAAAAACTAACATTGTGTAAAGAAACCTCATGGAGTCCTCTTTAAACTCTTTTTAGGCTCCCTAAATACGAAAAGATTGTCGAGTGATCTTGTTTTCTTCACGCTCGTTATAATATTTGAAGAGTCGTCTCTCTGACGGTAGGTTATCTCTTTTTCGGTTCAGAAAGACTATTTACGAAAAAGGAACACTCCAGCCAATCATGACTGGAAGAGTTCTCTAAGGTATGATTTTACACTTTTTCGGGCCTTAGGGACTAAATCATATGAAAAAGGACCCCTTTGGAGTCTTCTTCCATAATCGTTCAGACTCTCTAAACATGAACGATACCGAGTTTTATTTCATTGGACTCGTTAAATTAAACATTGAGACACTTGTTTTTGGGAACGAACCTCTCCTCTCTCTGATTCATAAAACATATGAGTTTGGACTTGTCTTTGGACGAGCTATACCGAGTGTTTGTTACCCTCTTTGAACTCGTAAAACTGAAAAGAGGCACTCATCGATCATGATGGGGGAAATGGGAAGGGAATCATTTTGCAAATAAATGGTAGTAGTTTGTCGTTACCTTTGAACATGGCACTTGTATCCATACCATTTCAGTCAATTGGGTATTTAGTTGATCTCCATGATGATCCACTTTCATGAGTCATGTCACTCCTTTGAGTCTTTCAAAAGAATGCATTGTCCACTGTTGCATCGTGAGTCTGCCCCATTTAGTCATGCTTCCAAGTCTTGTGTCGTTCCGCCCGATGTTTAAAGGGAAGTTGAAGAAGTTTACCTCTATAGTCAAAATAGTCTCTGTGTCAGTACTTTTGAGTCAGTCTTGTGGTTACTACATTCACATCATTCTAGAACTATGTTCCGAGTTTCGTGTCGTCGATGTGGGATTCATCATGGCCCTCCTTCGACGAGACAATTCCCATCGACATCAGCTCATTATCCGAGAAATAGTCTTAGAAACCAAAAACTTAGTACCTTGAGGTCTTTATGCCTTAATGACAGATTCTCTCGCTCTCGACATAGGTTCACATCATTGACCTTTGATTGATAGAATCAACTGGGTGTTCGACATCATGACATATATTCACACTCAGTAGATTGTACTAGGGTACCTTGGGAATCATTGACATCAATGGTGATTTTCCTCGCACTTGTTAACGGTTCACATCATTGACCGGTAATCAAGTGGTTTCTACCATGTTTGACTTCAGATCATTGTAATCACATGGATAGAATCGTACTTTGTGGAAGACAAGATGAAGACCCTGGGTATTTGTTTAAAGCGCTCATTGCTTTTCCCCAGGTTGCGATGGAGTTTTGTATATCTAGGATGGACCCACATTTGTGTGGTTGTGGCTATGCTCAAATTTCCGTCGGTATGACATAGATCTACATTGTATGTGTGGTAGCTATGTCCAAGTTTGAGTCCTCTATCACATGAATCTACGTTGTATTCTAGTAGCCATGCTTGTTTATTCCTCCCATGGATCTGCCTTGTATTAGTCTGTAGCCATGAGTTGGTTACTTGTGTCTATGAGTAAAAAATATTGATGTACTACAGATGCCTACTTGACAACATGATCCGATTGAACTGACATTTTCACCTCTAAGCGACAACTTGTTCTCTCAAAGCTCTCGTTTATCATATCCCTCTAAGACTCACGCTTTGGGGGGCATTCTGTTATACCAAAATCCTGTCACCACCATGTTATAAGACCTTTGACTTACATACTTGCCCTTAATCCAAGCACTTGGAGTGGAAACCCCATGTTGTTTGTCAATTCTACATGAAAATACTCAGCACCGCGCTTTCCCTACGAACCATGAGCAGTACCTTGCTCATACTGCCTGTATCTTGTTTTCCATAAGTGATGCCACCATCTGTGGCCTTTAGGCCATCATTGTTTCTTATCTAAACCACTCTGTCATAAGAGGATAAAAGCGGTACCCTGGGTAAAATGGGAAAAAGAGAAGTTTCTCGAGGCTTCTAGATCATGAGCCTCATGTCCTCCCTTATCCCTATCATTGTGGGTCAGTTGAGCTCAAGATCCCCCATTATAGGATCTTAGAGGCCACTTCATCCACAAATCTCTCAACCATTCCTATCCATTGCGTCTTATAAATACAAGCTCATGTCTATGGTCGAGGGGGAGAACTATAGAGGTATTGTTATGCTGTTGGATTGACCACTTGGCCCAAGCCATTGGAGAGCATAGAGAGAAAAGTTGGAGCTTATGTGGATGAAGTGTTTGTCTCATGGAGATGTATGTCGACACTAAGGCTTGATTGGTTGTAAACTTCTCCATACATCTTAATGCAAAGCTGATTTCCATCCCACGTTACTGTTGTTTTGATTTCGCATGTACATGTTGTTAGATTCCTTAGTCACTAACATGGATAAGTAGATGATTTTGTGGTAGATTTGATGTGTTTGCATGTTTGATCTATTTGCAGGTACACAAGTTCACTATCAAAGAAGCATTCTAGGTGTTTATGACATCCAGGGAAGGTCTTCATCCTTTGTCGTTCACTCATTTGTTCTGGATCTGAACCATTCAGACCAGAGGAATAACTTCTGTCCGCAGAAGGTAAAATATTACTGGTTACAGTATCATTGTTTCTATTGCCATATATATCTGTGAATTTGAATATATATATGCTCTTTCATTTCATTCTCACATAAATCTGGATCAGAATCCCTCTCACAGTGACCTGTGTGGAATCCTAGGAGTGGTTACTCTGTTTACCAATTCACAATGAACAGTCGGGGGGGGGGGGGG
>LPNX010141655.1:216270-284546 GCA_001517045.1 Pseudotsuga menziesii
TACCACTCTTTGAAGCCCCAAACTTGCAATAGCCCCACTAGGCGAACAAAAGAGGGAAAATCTCAACCAACCACTTCACTTGACCTCATGTTTGACTCTAGTGTCAGGGGAGCTTTCATATCTAATGTTAATTTCTACTACTAAATTTCTCTCTCTCTAGTATTCTGTGATCTCATTTAGCAACCTTGGAAATTTACTCACTTTTATGTAGTCCAAAGGCCTTATCCTTATACTATTATGAGTTTGCTATAAAGCAAAAAACGTCTAATTAATTTTACTAAGCACATTGGTTGATTCTTTAATGGTTGTTTTTTACTCGGTAGGGTACATGGGGATGAAATTGATGATGTTATGACTTGACTCTAAAACCATGCAAAAAGATGAAATACAAAGATGAAATGAAAGGAAAGGAGAGGATTTATTTTTCTCTTCAATGCAAATAAACACCCAATCCATGTAATTTTCAAATTTTACTTTAATGAATGGAGAAAATAAAAAGGCCAACTTATGAAATGAATACCCTTGAAACCCCAAAACTAATGCAAGACAAGCTCTTTGAAATATGCACCAAAACTGTACTTAAGAAAGTAGAGTGAAAAAACTTTTTGTTTTCTTATTTTTAAATACTTAAAATTGCTTGAAAAACTCAAATTATAACCTTCTTTTGGTTTGCTTTCAATCATAATGAGGGGACTCAATGAAACTTTCAAAAGAACCAAAGCTAAAAAAGATAAAGAAATCAAACATTCAACTAAGCTAACAAGAATAAAAAGGATTCAATCATAGAGATGCTTTCAACACTTATTGATTGGAAAGACAAAACCAAAGATTCCAATGCTTGCAAAACCAATGAAATAGAAATCAAGAGAAAGCACTTTTGAACACCTTTCAATTGCAATAAAAAAAGATCGAATTCCAATGAAAAAGTTGGGATCAGGCCAATGAATTCTTGAATCCCTATATGTTTGCACAAGACAAAAAGAAATAAGAACTCAATTAAAGGAGACTTAAAACAACATGTTCTAATTCCTAAATCAACCAAATAAATTCCAAAAACAAATAAGGAAGGTTTCATAATCAGAATGATAAAGGTTTGAATTCCCAAAGATGATAGGAGTTAGACCAATAGTGACATAGACTCAACAAACAGATCAAGTTAACCTACAATGGTCTTATGCACCTGAAAATTGATAGGAAAATGATTTTTTTTAAAGGAATCCAAAAGTATGGCAATCATTCAGTTTAAAAAACAATCAAAGCCTTAATCAAGCAAGAAATACCTTGATACAAAATTCCGAGGCAACAAGCTGACAGGAAAGAGACAAAGCAAGTTCAAATTTTATCCAAGAGAAAGATCATCATTCCCTTAACACTTAAGACAAAGGGACAATTTGAACATCATGTTTCCCACAGACACTGAGAAAGAGGGATGGCCATTTTGTTCATCACTCCCATAACACTGAGTAAGGAGTGATCAAATAGGACTTCATTGCTCCCTCATAATTAAGCAAGGGACAATGACAGGGTTTCATCCCCCTCTCTTCATGGGAAGGCAACGATGATAGCTCAAAGAATACTAATAATTCAAGGTAAAAGGTAGATTTTCGACCTCCAAATGATATGTTTCCTTCCTAACCTGCTTAGGGGTCACGATAAACACCCCATCATGGTGATGAAAGGGAAACACTTGTTAGTGTGACAAATAGGTGTGTAACACATTTATTGGAAAATTGTTGCCCCATTACCAAACTTGCTATGAAAGAAACCCTTTGTTTGGATTGAGGCAACAAATAAGGCCTTTTCATCTTTAACCAATCTATATCTACCACATCGAACTTAGTAGTACCTGGTTTCACAAAGATTTTTGTATTAGAATTTAATGCGTTAGGTTGTGATATGGGAGTAGTACTCATGCAATTAGGGTGCCCCTTGACCTTAACTAGTAAAAATTGTGTGGCTAGAATTTAGGTAAATCCACTTATGGTAGAGAGATGATGGCCATCCATCAGGTAGTTGAAACTTGGTGCCCCTATCCCATTGAAAGACACATTCAGATCAAAACAAATCACCATAGTTTGAAGCTTTGCAATAGAGGTTATTGTCTCCAGAGTAGCACAAGTGGTTCACTAATATGTTGGACTATGATTATGAGATCATATATAAAAAAGGGAAAATACAATGTCACAACATATGCCTTATTAAGGAAATATGAGGAAGATGGCTAGTAGAAGTGTGATAAAATTGGTTGACCAATGATGAGGTGTCTCAAATCATCAAAAAACTTCAAGAGGACCCTAATCCTTCCAAAGGATACACTTGGAAAGTATACTAGAAGCGTTTCATTAATATCATATAGCAATTTATTTGGGATTTTAGAAAACCTATAGTGACACACTAGGCAATCTATCTTTTGTGTAGGAATGAACTTGGAAATACATACATTTCTCATTGAATTTGACACATGTCAAAGGAATAAGGGTGAGAGAATGAAAACTTCGGGGTTTATTGCAACCATTGCTAGTACCAACTACTATTTGGACGAACATATCCATGGTTTTATAATAGGTCTTCCAAAAGTAGGAAACAAATCAGTCATCATGGTGGTAGTTGATTAAATTTCCAAATATGCTTGCTTTTGTGCCTTACAACATCCTTTACACCAACAATTATTGTTGAAGTTTTTCTACACCAAATTTTTAAGCTCCATGGTATGCCCACTGACGTGCATTTCCAAGACTTTAGATGGCTAGGGATATCGATAAAGGATGTTCACAACAATTCTTTTACTTCTAAATGTTGATAGATAAACTAAGCATCTCATATATTAAGCTTCCATCTTCTTAACACAACATTCCTACAACCATAATCCAAACTCAACTACAACAAAATCATTGAAACCACAATGGAGGAATATATCACCAAGAAGTAAACGCCATCTAGATATAACATTAACACGATAACTAAATTTTGAAAGGGGACCACACATTCATCCATATGCATCATCAACGAAAACATCATATCATATATTATTATTAGAACAAAGGTTGCAACATATTACAGTACCCTAAGGATACAAATTTTTACATACACCATTTGGTATACAAAAATTAGATTACCCCAATACATCCCAACTAGTGGTGAAATCTGATGTTCATCCTTTCCCAACAAGCAAACAAAATTTCATGGTGTTTCATTATTTTTATTATCCTTCAATTTATGTTCATGTAAATAATAGCTTGTTAATTTTAGTCTCACATAAATTTATAAATTGTGTTTTTTTTTAAATAAATATTTTTTTATTGTTTTCAAATTCCAAAGTAATAAAATTAAGAAATGAAAATCACATTTTCAATATAAATACAAATAGAAAATGAAACAAGGTACTTAAAAAACTATTATTAGAATTTAAAAATAAATTCTATACTATTACTACACATAACCAAATAAAAAACAACCAAACAACATTACATTGAATTGACTTTGTTTACATTCTTTTTTCCAAGTAATTATTCCAAGGCAATCCCCTAGGCATTTCCCTTCATTTTGAGGATGGTACCCAAGGTGAACCCTAGATTATTCAGGGCAGAAGGATAAGTCGAAGATAAGACTTGAAGTTGTCACAACAATATACTAATTATGAGCCCAACATGTCACTTACAATAATAAATCCTCTATGAGGAGGATACCACTCTATCACACAACTACTCAAGCTATACCCAATTGACAACTTTGTTTACATTCATAGTCAAAATCAATATTTTAATAATTCTATATATTAAATCATAATATGTGTGGATATCCAAAATCATCCTATGATACAAAGGTATGTGTAATAGATAAACATTAATAACAAGGCTAGCACAACTATTGTAAATAACAAGTCTCGTATCTAACGGACTATACTAGTAAGTACAATTCTTGACTAATTTGAGTCAATTCCAACGTTTCTTGACTATTAATATAACTACTTGGGAATACAAACATCAGGTGTCAAAAGTCGTGTCACTAGATTATATATATATATATATATTCTAAACGAAAAATATCAATCATTCAAGAAGAATGATCATGAACTGTCCCCATAGGACTTACATTCATTGTTAGCATATATATTTCCAAGCCTTTATTTTCATGAAGGCACATCTTGCCTCAGATAATACATGGAAATCATCTTTCAAAAGGAGTGCGCATGAACTGTTCCCACAAGATTTTCATTAAGAGATTCATAATTATTGCATGAAAGTACATCACAGTAGCATGATACTTCATGACATCAGTCTTCCACTCCCAAAATGATCCCTTTACATTTTTTATATGTTAGTCTTCTCGAACCTCTTCTATTTATGTTTAACCTGGCACCAAAAGCAATGCAATTTTTTATAATTGATCTACCTCTGTGTTCAGTTCCATATAGACATGCGTTATGGAAAAGACATAAAAAGAGAGGAAAAGCCTACGGATAGCTCCAAGGACACACACACACACACACACATAACCAAATAATAAATAAACATTGGGATTTGATCCATAAATGAAAGTGCCAAAATTACCTACAATGCTTTCAATTTGGATTGTTTGAATTGTTTTTGCTTTTAAGTTTACTAAATTTAAAATTAACGAGTGCCATTGAGAGGCTACACGTAATTTCAAAGTCATTAAAATGAAAGTAATTTTTTTTTAATTATGTGTATAAATAAATAAAACCATTCATAAAAAATAAAAATAAAAATAATATAACACTACCTTGAAATTGTTTTCCTATTTTAACTTTGTAGTGCAACATCTCTTCGCATTTCTATCGTAAACACTTTGCTCCCTTGTGCACATAGTACTTGAGTCATGGATCCCTAATATATTTGAAGTTTTAGCTTCTCCTTCCCACCTATTTAGTGTTTTGTCAATAAATTTACTCTCTCTCTCTCTCAAGTGGTATTGCTATTTAATATATATTAAAGAAGAGTTTGTTCCTACCTATTTGGTGTTTTGATAATGAATTGAATATATATGTACATACATTATTTCTCCTTATTTTGGGATTATAAAAAAATTCATAAGTGAGAGCATTACACATATAAGAGTTTGTTCATAAGATACACCTATAAGGAGAAAATGATGGGTAGGTAGGCTTTTAACCTGTAAAATTTACCTCCATATCAAATTGCATGGAGGCTACAAATGGCTCCCATGGAGCTCAATAATTCCATCCTTTCCAACACAACACTTGGAAAGGGGGTGTGACATTCAACATGGTTTCTAGGACATCTAGTGGAGGGGAAAACACCCCTGTACAACCACTTCATGAAAACTATGATGATCAATAAGGAGAAGAGTTGGAATGAGGTTTATGGGGCAATGATGGCCTTGCAACATACCCAAACAATCATGAAGGAAACTACTCCCCCCGCTTGAAATGATGACGGGTTGGTGTGGTTTACAATACCAGGCCATGAATGTGAGAGAAACTAAGGGTCTAGATGGTAATATGAGTGTTGCAACACCTATTGATTTCCCTTTACCCTCCTTAGTCTATGTCGTCAGTGGTCCAAGTGACAAACCGACTGTATAAAACGGGAATGGATTTGTGTAGTTCTCATGACCTTGTAAACATGTCACTTTGCAAGAGAACACTAGTAATTTGGTCCTCAACACTCCTCTGTGGTTTCTGGTTCCCATGTTTGCATTTAGAATGGTAAAAGGTGTGTACAATACGAAAGCTCAAGGTGGGTGAACCCACATGCCTTGAGTATTACAAGGAACAATAGAGGTAAAAGGAATCTTCAATCACATCATACCAACTTTAGCTCAACAAACAATCCAAGAAATGAAAATTTGGGTGTACAATGAACATGAGTCCAAAGCAACAGAGGAAATTTAGGTAGATATGGAAAAATGGGTTTCAAATGCACGTACTTCCAAGAGAAGAGACATAAAACACATGAATATTGTTACCCTATTCTAGTATATGAAGATGTTGCTGGGAAAAGACCTCATGTATAACAATGAAGAGTGAAAGGAAATCCTATTGAAACTAAATGAAACGTAGGGGAAAATTGGTTGGGTGGAGGCTCAACTTTATCTATTGGCTACAAAATTCACCCAACGAGGGTCCAAACTCAACTTTCTTTCCAAAGCAACTACACATGTTGTAGTTAAGGAAAGGATGGTAATAGCCACAACCAACTCAGCTTCAAATGCCTCTAAGGTGCCTATTGTGTCCATTTTTTTAGACAATGAGTAACCTCTTACCTTTATTTCATTTTAGTTTTTTACATGGGATTCAAAGACATTTCAATCTAGCTTTTAGTTTACTTGGTTACACTAGACAATCTACTATTCATCACAATTATCTTATCCAACATGATAGTATTTTTAATAGTTTTCTTAGAAATATAATTAATTTATTAATTTATTTTGGAACTGCATGGAAGTATGATGACAAACAATGGTTTGTGGTTAGTCTGGTATACCCAATGGTATAAAATCTAGCCAAGACAATGTATTGTTTGTTTTCATAGTAATATAAATTTTGTGCTAGCTTACAAGAAAAACTTATAAAATTTACATGATTGTTGACAATTTCCTCTCGACAACCACATGTAAAAAAGACTCAAAATAGGTAAGTCAAACTGGACGTCAAATTTTAACACCTATCCCAACCCTTTATAGGTTAAAGCCACGACATTAAATGTAACTACACCTTAACCTTTGGGTTCTTCTTAGTTGTTTTCCCAACTATTAGTGCAATAAAGACAATAAATTAGTCGACTCCTTATTTCATCTCTAGTGATATACAATCTTCTCTTAGTCTAGCCCTTCAAACTATGGATTTTTTCTTGATTAACTTACTCTTTCCTCTTGCGACCCTTTCCCTTATTGATCATGCTAATTACATATTTTAATGTGGGTGGAAATGTGTAGAGCTACGTTTACTATAGGAAAGGTTGGTGCATGTCTCTTCAAAATGAAAGTGCCAGCAAGTCCCCACCACACTTATTAACTGATCATTGAGTCAACTTCGGTCACTTGTCTTTGATTCCATTCCAAATGAAGGGACCAATTTTAGGGTTTGTTGATGACCTACTACTGTAATCCCAAGAAGGTGTCTAGCCATTGTGACCACTTAGTCAAAATTAGTTGTGCATCATCTAGGAAATTTCAATCCTTCTCCTTATTTGACATCTATGGCATGGATTCTTGCACATGTACCCATTCGATATCCACAAAATTGCTCAATAGGTGGATATATTGGCATGTTTATGTGGTGTCTGACTTGAGGGAGAGCAATTCCTACTAGATCTTAGTCACAACCTAGAATATATATCCATATCTCCAAGTGATTGATTTCCTTCCACTTGCATTTCCTCTCCTCAAGATCCACTGTAGTATTTATTTTTACTTATAGGTTGAAAAATCTTCTTTTGCAGGTCATTGTTGGTGTTTCTCTTTGTTTTAAGATGTTGTTATAGTTGGTAATTGTAGAGTGTACCTTGATACTTTTTGTTGCAATTTTGAGTTGTCACTAAATTTGCTCAAGCTTCTAGACCATTGTCTCTATACCCTGCATGATTGTTTTGTTATGTAATCCATGGAAATACCTTTCTATGTCGAGCTTGATTCTTATAATGGTGGAACATTGTAATCTAGAATATGAAAAGTGAACCATGTCCAACGGTTTCAATGGGGCCACATCCTCAATCATGGGCTCAATCCAGGGATATGCCACTTAAATTACAAGCCACATGTATTGTGTTCTTCTGTAAAGAGTCTATTTCTAACTTCCATTCCTAAAGAATGATGCATCCTACCTAGATCCTTTAAATATATTGTAGTTTTATTCATGGAGTGCAAAGTTGTGTATGGAGACTAGCTTGAGGATTCATGATGACCAAAAGGATTATCCGGTAGAGGAATATCTCTACTTAGCTATGGGCATTGTCAACTTCCTCTTCTCCATGCCTCCTTAACAATTGTAACACTACATTGCATATATTTTTAGGTGTCATTATTGAGATACTACATGATATTGTAATTTTCCTAATTTTTGTTCAGAATGGCCCCAACATATCCATAACACATAATGATTGTATTTGTAGTTTCCATTATGGTGTTGAAATCCACTGGTGAAGTGGAGATCCCTACTTGCATATGTTCCAATTGTGTTAGTTACATTTCTTACTGTGGCACATCCAAACAAAAAATTGTTAGTTGGATTGACCTCTTAATTCTCTTGCTTCTCTTCCTTTTGAAAACTTTTTCTAGTATACTCTATGGGTGGCTTGTTATGCAGATCTTTGTCTACATCAACACCTATGGTGCTTAATACCACTTGGGGTTTTGTTGGCTGTTCTTACTCCGGGGTATTTGTTCTATGGATCTATTATAAATTATTCTAACTCATATGTGTATGCTTATATTGATAATATTATCCTTTACAACACCTTTACAATTAATGATGGTACACTCCCTTTCTCCAACCTAACAAGCATATTGAGTATCAAATTATCCTTTTCGTCAAAGGGGATGGTGATATCAACTAGTTTCTTTAGTTCACTCTTTGAAAACGGGGAGCCCTCCCTGCGTATTTGTTTCTTCAGTAGTGCCATAGAGTGGGGGTTTTGATTCTTGTGTTGGTTGATGCACTCTAGGATTCTTTGTCATTGGCAGTTAATACATTTCTTATTGTGGCACATCCAACATTTTTTTGTTAGTTGGATTGGCCTGCTAATCGATTGGGTTGTGATTCTGGTGGAACTAGAAGGAGATATTCCAGTGTAGCCAATGTGCATCCTCAACAAGAATATCATGTTTCTCAAGAACATATCCATAGGGTAGGTAAATTCCTAATGGATGCATTACCGCCTTGAAGAAGTAACATGGGAATCACATGATGCGTTGTAGGAGGCATACTAGTAATTATTTTGAAAGATTTTGTTATAAATTTTGTACATATACATAGTGGTGATATGCACCAAGGACAATGCATACATTAATGGGGTGGGGAATGTAACACTACATTTTGACCCGAAGATGTAAATATGATGTATTTATGTAAAATATAGAAGCTAGACATGAATGGTCTAGGATGACCAAAAATATCCTTTATATATATATATGTTTGATTTTTAATGTGAAAATACCTACTAGCTATAACTGAAGAATGACAAAGAAGAGATGGGGTGTTGTGAATCTACAAGTGGGGGAAGTGAGATGGGGCTAAGGGGTTCCAACCCTAGTTAATTATGTACATTATCTTATGTCCATAGCCTTCATTTTTTTAACCCAAGGTCCCTTAACCATGGTTATAAGGGTCACCTTAATTAATTATGGGTTAATTATCTTAATTGGATATTAATGGGGGAAAAGTAGCCTCTTCTGGGGAAGCCACATGTCAAGATAAAACCATGGATATATAATGTTAGAAACTCGTTTCATCCATTCACTCACTCCAACATTCAGGGAGAGACCATGCATGCTATGGTAGCTCTGGTTGGGGAAAACCAAAGGAGACTAGTTATCATAATATATGACTCGAGCCCACCCTGAAAAACGATATCCTAACTACCCTAATAAAATGGTACTAAGAAATTACAGAACCTGTCGTACACCATGATATCATTAGATCCTTGTCGCAGATATTTCCTGGTTGACCTATATTGGAGCACCATAAGGGGAAGGGAAGAACCCGAGGAAATACATAGTAGAGAAGGGGGTACCATCCTTGACATTATGCATGTTGATGGGGAATGAGTAAGATGCTAGGTTCAACTCTGGATAGGGTTACATGCACCAATTATGTAGAGGTTAGGTGCCCTTGGGTGAGGAGTGCTATGTGGTGAGTGTGGTTGTGTACTGATGAGGAAGAGGTGGTATTTCTCCCCTTGTGGAATGATATCCCCAACTTCGGGGTGGAATCTATCAAAGAAATAGACAGCTTGACAGAGTGCCCATGATTGGGAGGAGTGTCCTTCACTTGCAACTAGTTGGTGGGGATTTAAAAGATAGGTGCCAAATGTGTTTACATTCCATTGAGTACTTTATTTATGTTGTGTGTTTGTTCCAATTATTGTCTTAGAATTATTTCATGTAGGATTCTTGAACATGGTTTGGATGCATTTGTGG
The DNA here is from genome assembly GCA_001517045.1 of Pseudotsuga menziesii. Lineage (NCBI taxonomy): Eukaryota > Viridiplantae > Streptophyta > Pinopsida > Pinales > Pinaceae > Pseudotsuga > Pseudotsuga menziesii. The sequence continues at coordinate 226,390 of LPNX010141655.1, forward strand.
TAGTAATAGTTCAATAAAGAAGAATGAACATTTTCGTTAACTGTTAGTTATGTAAATGGATGATATTTCACCATTAGAATTAAAATATAGCAAGAAAATGGAAAACAAAATTCAAGTTCGGCATCAAGGACAAAATTGGTATGTGGGATTGAGTACTCAGTGGTCTCAATAGTGTAAAGAGGCTACTAGGCATGTGGAATTCCAACACACTAGTTTTAAGTATATTAATAGACACATTTTGGATATTTATTTGTTGAATTAAGTAATATTTTGTGTGCAGAAGAAAGTAAAAAAGATAAAGAATATTAGGAGCATAGTTAAGCAAAATTAAAATCAGGACATCCGTTCTTGTTGTTAGGATTATTAATCCTCCCTTGTATAATTTGGTCATATGTCTAAATCAGGAGTCATGTCTAAATCGGGAGTTCATCTAGTCTATTTTTAGTCAATAGCACCACCAGGTCCACTTGGCCTAATTGGGGCACGTGTTTTAGTTACTAAAGTGCGGGGAACACTAATTGAGGCCTACTACCACTGATTGTACTTGATTGCATCAGTTTAGGAGCCTCCTAGACCAATCCCTACAATTTAGGAGCCACTGGGAGTGCCAAAACCAACCAAAGTCAGTTCAGTTCAGTTGATGACTAGTCAAGCTAAGTTAGGAGTCAGTTACATTCAGTTCTAGTCCTCTACATTCAATTAGCGCTAGGTTTACAAGACTGCACTCAGGAGGGGTTCATTTCTCACCTACCATAGTCAGTTAGCCTTAGTCAATACTGAATGTAACACTTGAGTTGTGTTTTAGAGCTCCAATGAACTTCGGTTATGGTTTAGACAAGGTCAGTTAAATATTGAGTCCTTCGATAGTGATTTAGACAAGGTCTTAGTTACCTACAGTCAAGTAGAGTCTAATCAATTCGAATTTCCTCATGTGGATTCAAATTGCTTATGGCTATTAAAGCCATTGTATTTCATTGTAATTATTATCTGATTACTTTTTTGATTAATGAAATAATTCACAACCGCAATCCATTTTTGCACTGTTTCATTCTTCAATTGTTGAGTAAATTGTGTGATCTATTTTGTGAGTTGTGTGTTTGTCCATAGATCTATGTGCTCAATTTAATACTTGTGAGTAACCACTTACACAATATTTTCATGCAATTAAAATAATATTATTTTATAATATTTTATTAATTAGAGATTGAGCCCGATGGGAGGTTTTATGTGGAGGGTGAAGGTGGTTTGGGGATTTTGTTTCACTTCACATTAGTTGGTTGGTTTGGAGAGCCCAATATGGATGCATTATTGGTCTAGTTGATGATTTGAGAGAGGTGAGAAGGGGTCAAAGGAAGAGTTGGAATCTTATTGGGGATCGTGGACTCAAGGGCCTTTAACCTACCGGTTGAATGGATTTGGTCTGGTGGAGTTGTTGCAATTGGTTTAGTTGCTAGACTCTTGCTCCTATATTGCAATATTGGAGTAGTTGATTTTGTAGCACTAAGGAGTCATTCTAGTATAAGAATGGACATTTTCTTTTGTTGAATTTTTTTGTTGTTATGAAATTGAATAATAATTTCATGAATGCTTGTATTAATCATCATCATCATCAATACTTTAGTAAGTTTCTTTAAACCTTTGGGTTTTCTTAAACTTAATGGTGAAAGGAAATTAAATATATCATTTATTTGTTGTTTATGGTGAAAGGAAATTAAATATATCATTTATTTGTTGTTTATGGTGAAAGGAAATTAAATATATCATTTATGTGTTGTTGTATTATTTCTTAGTTAAAATTGTGTTTTGAAACACTATGGATGTAATATTTTGGCCACTAAAATCTAGGGCTTGTGCATGGTTTCCATGCATTTTATTTGTCCAAAGATGAAATGTATTTAAAGTTTAAACATCAATTAGAAATATACATTTAGTTAATCTACATTCCCAAAAATGTATAAATGAAATTATAGATTAGAAACTTTAATAAGAGCCACGTGGTGGCAATGCCCTCGACATTGCCACCAACTTTATGACCAAATATGAGTAGGAGTTTTTTGCAATGGAAGCAATCATAAGAGACTAGTGTTATGGATTTGTCATCATAAATATCCAAGCCCCTATATAGGGCAAGAGCTAGGCGATTCACAAATAGTTACAACTCAATGGTTGAATCTTTTCAACTCTTTTTCGACAGGCACTTAATTGGCTATAATTGGACTAGTTGAGTAAAAAAAGAATTTCTTGCTCCAGACGCACAATTCCTTCTGTTGAATTTTGAGAAAATATGATGAGCTTTGAACTTTAAAACTTTATGTGTGGAAATACTGAACATTGAATCAATAGAACATTCAATCACATAAATCATTCATCCACAACAAAAGATGCACCATAGGAAAAACCCTTAAAACAACAAGGATGAAAAACCCCAACAAATCTTCAGAGTATAATTATGATAAACTGAAGAGAATGTATTTCACACAATAGCAGATTGCTTTCGGTACCTAGAGTGCTAGATAAGAGAGAATACTGAGCAATAGAGAGTAAATATCAACTGTATAGACTTGCCATGTGCCCAACACATTAAAAACATGCAAGAATCAATGGCATGCAATTTGTAGTGAATGGTTGCATGAGAATAGTGCACAACATGTAGAAAATAGTGAATTGCTTTCTAGAGAAAATATCATGTGCACTAGTTTCTTGAATCATGCATACATGATGTGCAATACCATACAACCGTGGCATTAAATCATGATTAACTTACTCCAGAGTGAACTCACCCTCTAACTGATTATAGGATCGCTTAGTTAACATGCTAACCTAAGTGTCATCATGCATACACTTAATTAACTAAAGTGTCATCTTTTGGTTAACTTAAGTGTCATATTTTAGTTTAACTAAAGTGTAATCAATGAAAAAAACCTTTAGTTAACTAGTCCATATTTATTAACACTTTAGTTAACTATTATTAACTAAAATCATGCTCATTGATTTACTTGTAGTGTCCAATGTGAGTTCTCCTTTAATTAATTAATGCATCCATTGTTTTTTTTTTACTAAAACGGTTATGGGGCTTTTTAATTATCTACTAGCAAAACAGCTGCCAGAGGCTTTACATTCAGAAAACTAATCTATCATAAGCTTGGATTCCAGATAAACAGGCTGCAATCTATCGATTGCGCCCTTTACAAAGGTTCTGGAGAGGTAAACAGTTACTTAAAGAGAAAAACATAAATAGAAGAGCTTGTAAACAGATAGAGGAGACTAAACTTGTAAACAGAACCTGTAAACAGGGAAGAGCTTGAAAACTGAGAAGAAGAAAATCAGTGATATGGATTTGGCGGCTTTCCATTCTCTTTGATCAAATCTGCAACCTTCTTTTCCAGCGCTTTCAGCCGGGAACCAATTCCTCCAGTGGCCTCAGCCAAATCCTTTATATTTTTCAGCTTATCATCATAGATCTCGTCCCTCAATTCTTTTAGTTCCATGTTCATGCTTTCCCATCTGCTTGTTCCAAGAGCCTGCATCCTGACTTGCTTGCTCTCCACTTTGCTAAATGCTGACTTTAGCTCGTTGAGGTCTGCCTGGAGTTGAGAAAGGCGCGATTCAAGGGAGGACGAGCTGGAGGCCATAACGCTGCTTCCAACCACTTTCTTTGTTCACGATCTGTGAGTAGCTCAGCGCTTCCTTCAGAGAAAAATAGAGGAGATTGATGGAGATGAAAGGGGGATGCTGCCTGATATAGGCTTGAGAATTTGGATTCATCTGAAAAGAGGGATGGATCATAACGATTCCCTGATATTTCCTTTACTGAAAAGGCGATTTACCTTGCTGGAGGAGGATCTTCCTTAGGGGCGTCTATTGGATGCCAATTCCTTTGGATACAAACCCAGTACATAGAGGATCGTGGTCATGATTCCAACTCTGCTGCATATTTGATTTACTCCTGAGTTTTGTACAAATCGAAATCCTCAAGATATTCGCCAACGCTGAGCTTAAGGAGCACGAGTTTCTCATTGATTTTCCTGTACAGAGCTGAAAAGGACAGACTCGCTCTGACTAAGGAATGATCACGTGAATGATGGTTCCATTTAGACTAAGTTCTCCTTTGTTCAATTGGACTCCCAAGTTCGCTTCATGATCAGCTAAGTTGTTGAGATGTCGTAGTACGTGGAAGAATTTCACCTCTTCAAATTCTTTTATCTTGAGTGAGACTTTCCTGTAGATGTGGGTCAACTCCATATTATTTGGTGCCTTCTTCAGAATGAGTGCCTGCATGGTGATTCGGGAGTCACTTATTATAGCGAGCTTCTTGATGGAGAGCGCTCTAGCCTGAGTGAGACCCTGCCAGATGGCAAGGATTTCAGCAGCATTGTTTGTTTTTTTTCCCAGCCCCCAGGAGAAATTGAGGATAATCCTCCCGGTAACATCAATTATAACTCCTCCACTTCCTGCAAGCCCTGGATTTCCCTTCGAGGCCCCGCCAACCTGTAGAATGTGCTCATTCAGAGCGGATCTCCATTTAATAAACTCCTGCTCTTCTAATCTAATTTCCCAAGGATCATGATGCTTCGCCGAGAGCTTGGTTCTGGTGAGAATGGAGGGGTCTATCTGATGGAACCAGCTGTGATCCTTATGGTATGGAGTGGAGTCATTGGTTAGATTTGGATTTGAAGAAACCAGCTCCCCAATCAAGGCTTTCACTTTAGTGGCAACTTGGGCCGGAGTACCTGCTTTGTCCCAAAAAATTCTGTTATTTCTTTCCAACCAAACTTTCCAGCATAAGATTTTGGGAATCCACATCCAACACAATTTGATCAGCTTCAATCTGGCGAGAGGGAAGGGGGCTAAGTCAGTCCAATGAGCAAACATGGAGAAGATGGAAGAGGGAAGAATCAGGTTCAGCTGATCAAGGAGAATGTTCCAGAGATCAATTGCAAAAGAGCACTGCAGAAATAGGTGAAGCGAGTTTTCTTCATGGCTGGCACAGAGAGGGCATCTAGAGGGCCCCTCCCAACCTCTTTTAAGGAGATTATCCCAGGTTAAAATGCTGTTGTGCAGAAGAGACCAACAAAACAGATCGATCTTGGGGAGGGAGGGGTGAAGCCACAGGTTTCTCCACACCGTGGGATCCGGGGCAGACCACGGAATGGCTTTAAGGACTACATAACCAGCAGCGGCTGAGTACCTACCGGAGGAAGAACCCCAACCTATTTTGTCTTTCAGCTTAGTGGAAGTTGGGGAGAGGCCTTGAAGAGCAACTAGGAGAGCGCGGGCTTCCAGATCAAGAGGAGGCGGGACAGGCCCCAGGTCCCACTCGAGCCAACTGTCATCCGCCCCCCACCTAGAAAGATCCCAAAGGGAGAATTTACTGTTTGAGTGAAGCCAGTTTTTGATGTTCTCCAAACCATCCGAGCCAATAAGAGGAGGTTGTCCTAGAATAGAGTCTTCCCAAAAATTTATTTTGGCGCCATTTCCTGGAATCCAAGTGAGGTTGGAAGAGATCATGTTTAGGGATTTAAGACAAAGGGAGAGGATTGGGGAGCCTTTCATCGTCCTTGGGGGGTAGTCCAGGCACCTTTCTTTGTGGCCTCTGAAGTACTTTGTTCTCAACGCTTTGGAGCTCCAAGTGGTTTTCCCCCTGACCATTTTCCAAAGGATCTTTCCTCCCATGGCTAAGTTCTGAGTGGCCACATCTCTAATTTGCAGCCCTCCTTCCCATTTTGGGGCTTTGACTTTGTTCCAGCTTACTAAATGCATTTTCCTTCCTTCATTCCTTCCCCCTTCCCAGAGGAATTTTTTCAAAAGCTTGTCTATTTCTAGCACTATTCCTTTAGGGGCTAAAATGAGCGAGGCTTGGTAAACAGGCAGGGAGGCTAGAACTGAGTTTATGAGAACTAATTTACCAGCTTTGTTCAGCCATGAGGCCCCCCAAGACATGATATTACTCTTGATTTTTTCAAGCAGGGGCATCCAAAGGCTCTTTCTAGGGCCTGTTTTCACGAGAGGAATTCCGAGATATTTTATGGAATCCCATCGGGAGGTCCCATCCATGTTCAACGTTCTGGAGATCTCAGCCATCTCGATAGGAGGGCAGTTCCAGCTGTAGATTTTGCTTTTCCTCAAGCTGATTTCACTTCCAGAAGCCTTTGTGAAGGCATCCAACTCACTCTTGAAGGATCTGGCCGTAGATAGATTTGCCCGGCCCATGAGGAGGGTATCATCAGCGAACTGGGCATGATTCAATCTCTTCACTCTGGGAGAGATAGTCAGCCCCAATAGAGATTGCGGCTGGGTTCTCTTGACAAGCTGGAAGCTGAGGACCGAGGCTTGGATCACATAAAGCAGGGGGGATAAAGGGCAGCCCTGCCTTAATCCCCTGGTTTCTTGAAAGAAGTTGGCTGGTCTCCCGTTCACCAATGGGGCGATCCAGGGCTCTGAAATGCAGGCTTTGATCCAGTTTACTAACTGAGGATGGAAACCCATTTTTTCCATAACGACAAACAGAAAACTTAAACGAACTCCGTCAAAAGCATTAGCAAGGTCAAGCTTTACTATCATACCTTTTTCTTTTCGTTGACAGCTGGAATGGATTGCGTCTTGAACCAAGATGATGTTGTCCTGGATTTGTCTGCCCTGAATGAAGCCCCCCTGGTTCTCCGGGATGATCCTTGGAAGGATTTTTTTTAGTCTGTTTGCGATTACTTTGGTGATAATTTTATAACCTATGTTGTAGAGCGAGATGGGCCGAAATCTGGAAAAGTTTAGGGCACCTTTTTCTTTAGGAATTAGTGCCAGGAAAGAGGAATTTGTGCTCCCACCGATTTTGCTGCAATTCTGGGATTTCCTCACCATTTTGACCAAATATTTCTGAATGATGTCCCAAACGGCTATGAAGAATCTTGCTGTGAATCCATCTGGCCCGGGAGCTTTGTCCGGGTTCATTCCTTGAATAGCTTCTCTTATCTCCTCAGTTGAGATTGATGCCGTTAACCTGCGATTTTCTTCCTCGTTGATTAGCATGGGGATCTCAGAAAGAGGGTATCGATCCAGGAGAGGGGGCGTGTCCATATCTTCTGTGAACAGATCTTTAAAAAAGGAATGGGCCGCGTTCTTTATCTCCTCAAAGTCACTGATCACGTGATCCTGGAAATGAATTTCTCTAATGTTATTCTGATTTTTCCGTGCTTCTACCTGTTTATGAAAGAAGGAGGTATTTTTATCGCCCTCTTGCAGCCAAAGATAGCGCGCTTTTATTCTCCAATACTGATCCTCTCTTCTCAGCGCTGAATGAAGAGCCTTTTGGAGGTTGATTTCCTCGTTTAGCAGCTCCGGGGTGATCGTGGACTCCTCCATGAGAATCTGGTGATTTCCAAGAGCATGTTGGGCTTGCAGTCTTTCTGAGATAGGAGAGGGATGGGACTTTGCCCAAGATTTCAGAGCCACTTTAAGTCTTCTTAATATCTCCTCCCAAATGTAGAACGGTGAGCCGGTGACTGCCTTTTTCCACGTTTCTGAAACCAAATCAGAGAAACCTTCCATGGAGACCCAGAGTGGGCTGAAGCGGAAGGGAATGGGCCCCAACTTTTCTCCGGTGGTAAGAGCCAATGAGACAGGCTTGTGGTCAGAGGTGCATGCCTGCAAGATTTCTGAGTTGGCAAAGAGACCAAGCGTTAAGAAGGACGAGTGAACCAAGAACCGATCCAGGCGGGCAGCAATATGGCCCGGACCAACTCTTTTATTAGTCCACATGAATTTGCCTCTGCTGGGTTTGATATCCTCCAGATCCCAGCCTGAAATGATGTCTTCAACCCACTCCCGCGTCGGATCTCTTACGAGGGAGCCTCCTTTCTTTTCCGAGAGTTCCAAGGTTACATTCATATCTCCTGCGAGCACCAGATTGTCGTGTTGATTTGCTGAAAGGAACAATTTCAGAGAGTCCCAGCATTCTCTCTTTTCTGACAGGAGGACTGGGGCGTAGATGTTGAATAGGGAGATCTGCTGCCCCGAGTCTCGATGCTGCAGTTTTGTAAAGATCCAATGGGTGGTGCCATAATCCTCGAGCAAGTCAAACATGGAGGAGTTCCAGAAGGTAGCTATCCCTCCTGAGGCTCCCCTAGAGCTGATTGCTCTTCCTTCTCCTTTTTTCCAAAACTTTTTGCTGGCCTGGATGGTCTCAGGCGCCTCCATATTCGTCTCCTGGATCAGAAGTATCTCTGGGGAGTTCATTCGGACAAGATCTTTGATTGCTTCTTCTTTGGTCTTGCTTCCCATCCCTCTGCAATTCTAGGAGACAAACAACATTAGGATCAGGAGGAGGGGGGGGGTGGCTCCTTTCGAAGCCCTGCCTTTCTTTGAGGATCTGGTTTCTATCATGTCTGGAATGGTTTGCTGGACTCCTACCGTAACATCTCTATACGATATTTCCTCTCATTTTTTACGGTCTGGCTTCCTTCCTCTTGGGTTCCTTTCAGGAGTTCCTACCAAGCTGTTGGTCTCAGTGGCCCCCCCATCTGATTTAGCTCCAGTTTCAGAATCTAAAGTGATATTTTCTTTGTCCGATTTCAGTGCTTCTTTTGCTATTGGGTCGTTATTTTTCCTGGCTGGGTTTTCTGAAGAAGCTGCTGATTGAGTTGCTATCTCTATACATTCCTTTTCCGGTTCATTTGGAGGATTTATATCTTTTGCCTGGGGCTCCTTTGGCGGATTCACATTTTCCTGTGGCTGGTTCTACGTGTGGTCAGGTCTTGGCTCTTTGGGTTTAGAGGCTGGCTTGCTTCTCTTAACCTTATGCCATCCTTCAGTTTCTTCCTTGTCCAGGGATTGGTTTTTTGGGAAATTCCTCTGAAAATGCCCATGCTCTTGGCAGAGTCTGCATTTGAACAGAAGATGTTCATAGTCCACTTTCTGGAAGTGGGTCCAAGTGCCCACCTTAAGCTTCACTGCCTCTGGTAGGCCTGCTTCGAGGTTCACCTCCACACAAATCCTGGCACAGTTGTAGATGTTCTTGTTGTCTGCCTTGTCCACGAAATTTCCTATTCCATTTTCGATCTTCTGCAATGCTTCGAAGTTCCAGCAATGGATCGACAGATTGGGAAGCCTGACCCAGACCGGCACCTCCTTAGGCAGATCCACTGAGGGATCAAAATCTGGGGTCCAACGATTAAGATATAGCCCTTGGGATCCCATGAAGTATGGGCCATTCTGGAAAATGAGATCTTTATCCTCCTTGTCAATAAATTCGAAGAGAAAGTAGCCACTGCTCAGGGGGTAGCAGGTGACTCCATGTTTTAGATGCGGCTTCCAATTTCTTTGGATCCAGTCGTCGGTAGTCTTTGCTGAAGGCCAGATACCCATGAATTGGCCAACCAGACCTCTTTTAGATAGAGCCAGGGAAATATTAACCGAGGATGTCTCTGGCAGGGCGATTTCAGGAATATCAGCGAGTTTTTTGATGAATTTAGGGATCACAGGAGGTGCAGTTCTCTTCCCTCCGCCTGCTACTAGCCTTCGAAACGAGTCCATCTCTGCAAGAAGGGGGGGAGGATGGAGCTCCTCGCCCCCAGGGGTAGCCATAGCTGCCAGGAACCCTAGCCCTTGCGCGCGCTCAGCTTCAAAGGCCGCGAGTCCTCAAGCAGCCAGCGCAAAAAATAATCCTATCAACTAATGCATCCATTGTTGCTTTAACTAAAGCTTAACAATAGTTTTTTGTTTTAACTAAAACGATTATTTTATTTTTTTAGATATCGGTTGGGCTGTATCCAAAACAACCATCATTACAAGAATTCAACAACCCACTTATTTGTGATTCAACTTGTCCCTTTCTTACAAAGTTGGAGATCTAGTTAAAGACAAACCTACGGGATCAGAATCCACAAAGGTTCTTCATTGTTCTGACTGAGTGCTCCTTGAGGAAAGAGACATGCCAAATTTGCCTTTACATCTACTTCCTTGTTTGAACCATGCAAGATGTGGAAAAAGTGAGAGGAGAAGAAATATTGCAGCACATACCGCGGCTTTTGCAAGGTCTTATTGAGTGTCATATTGTTGAAGAGGTCATCCGAGTTTAAAATCTTTATCAGAATTTCTGAATCACCGAAAAATTGTATTTCTTTGATTCCATTTCCCCAAGTAATCTGACAAGATTTTAGTAGCTTGAGAATTTGATATTGGTTGTTAGTTCTCTCTCCTAATCCCCAGCTAAAACTATCTTTTCGGGCACCATCCAGGGAGCAGATCATTGTAGAGGGGGCCACTTGACCTCTTAAATGTCATCATATTTGTATAATTATAAAGTTTAAAGAGATATTAACAAGTGAGTAGTTGGAGCGGGTACAACCGCTCCAACGTCTCTCATAATGTATAAATAGTTATCAAAGATAATACAAAGTCGGATTGGAAGTCCCTTCCCAAAAAATTGTCTTTGATGGCTCTGTATGAGCGTAATGTATGCTTGAATGTTAAGTGAAATCCTAGCTTTCAACATCTGGCGCCATTGTCGTTCTTTGTTCGTTCTAGGTGACAGCATCAACGGATGGAGACTGGTTTGAACCTAGAAGTTAGTGCATAACGGAAATAAACCTGCAAGGAACCTAAAATACTCATGTGCCGAAATAGAAGTCGTCTGCAAAAAAGATTATTGAAACAAGTTGGAAGCAGAATGGAAGAAAGCACCGACCATTTTCGAGTTGATAAAAGTTGGAGAAATGCTTTCAAGTCACCACAGGGTCCATAAAGATTGCAATTTTGCTGCACGATCCATAATGGACTTATCAAGAAGATTCGTAGTATCCTTTCCTATCGAATAGTCATGATGAAAGTTCGTTAGCTAAAGTGAAATGCCAATTTTAACTATCATGCGTGGATAAAGGAATATTTTAAAGGTACATAATCGATGATTTGACAAATATCTTGGTTTTCATAATCCTACCTTGGACATATAGATGTAGAAATGTTCATTCGAATGAGAAGAATATCGACCAAAATATATAAAATGCTTCATAGTTGAATGGTGTTACCGCCCTCGTCCACAATCATTTTCTACTTTGTTGTTTACTCGTTATAATAAGTTTGGTTTGACTTGGAGCATCCATCTACAAATGTTGAATTAAAGGGTGAATAAGAGAATTGTATATACAATGTACATAGTCGAATGAAATGATGAACCATGTAGTCGACTTAATCACAGTCCATCTGCTTGAAATCTCTATAGTTGGCCATCAACTAACTCTTTTGATCATAAGTCACCTGCTGCATCGTCATCCTGCATAGATAAAGAATGAGAGAGATTCCATCTCCCAAAGAACTTTGGTAGAAGTCGATGTTAACAAAGTCGAGCAGTGATTCAATCAAACAATTGACTTGGCCAACTCCTAGAAGAGGATTCTGTCACTTGTCATATATCCTGGAGGAATACTCGCTTACAATGTGTGAAGAGACATAGCCGACCAATAATTATTTTGACTATAGTCCGCTCATTCAGTCGATCCACTGATCAGTATAGTTACTGAATACCGACCCCATTCGTCGATTAAAGACTTTGACAGTTAAAGAGTTGGTACTTTAAACTTATTGACAATGCAATGAACAACAACTTCTATGGTTCCGACTACGATCATGAAGTACCGACTGCAACCATCTGTTCATTGTTGTTGATTATCTTTTTGTCACCCAAGATTTTAAAGACGTAAACTACCACAAGCGGAAGGTCACGTGTTAATCTTGTGATTACTGTGTACAAGTTCACTGGAAAAAGCATGAAAACTCCTTCAATTTTCATTAAGTTGAGTTTGAATAATTTGAATGGCTGCCTCTGCATTATAGAGTCGACTTGGGTTAAGTTTTTACAAGCATGTCGGTTTGAGCATATCGGTTGGAGCATGTTGATTGAGTCATGTCGGATTGGAGCATGTCGGTTGAGTCTTTATAAGCATGTCAGTTGTGTACAATGAAAAGCATTTCGGGTTGGTCGGTGTCTTCAGTTTGGTCAATGTATAATAATTCATTTGTAACTTGGGGGTATTATTTGGTCAATGTGATCATTGATTTTTTTTATGTTTGGTCGATATGCTCATTCTAGTCATGTATAGTTGGGTCAATTAAATTTTATGTACATGTAATTTTGATGACTCAGTCATTATAGTGATGTGACTCTTCTCTAAATATTTTGAAGTCAAGAGGGGGTTAAATGCGAGTCTCTTGTGAGGCAGGCGATCCCCTCCATTTTTCTGTAATCAAGTTGGTCTCTTGCCAACCACTGTAAGTCGATTCATGTTAAGTTAGTCAAAGTACAAGTAGTTGATCATGACCAAGACCATGCACATGAGCAGGAAACATACAAGCTTGCAAGAAATTTAAACCCTTAGGACAGAAGAAGATGACAACGATGGCATTCAAGAAAATATCATTCATGAATACCTAATACCTATGTGGTCCAATAATACCTCTCTTTACCAGATTATCTCTAGTCAACACTTTATTATACATTAAAACCCAGAAGAAGAAATTGATTTTGGGGAGGTCGAGAGGATCCCAGAATTGCTTCCAGAATGATACTGAGTGGATCGGTGCATGGTGAGTTTGAAGGGAGGAAAATTCATGCAATGCGGTGTAAATACCAGACTTACCCCAAACCCACTTATCCATCGAGTGCAAGTGAACAAGTCCCAAGCCCATCAACGTGTCTAAGAGGAGGTTCTTTTGGATTTGTAGGTGCTCTGGAATTCTAGGAAAGTCCCAACATCACCAATTTCTTGTAGCGTTCCAAGAATAAATATCTGCTAGTTTGAGAATTCCTTATTGTGTAAGCCACACAAAGATCTATTTAAAAACACTAGAGTTGATGAGGGGCGGCTGGCCAATGATACTATCATACCATAGCAACATAATATTCCCATTTCTAGGGATATCAACAAAGATTCCATATCAACAATCCTTTGAGAGTGTTTTCCACCTGGAGGTTTCTCAATGAGGATCCCTTGAGGCATTTTTTCCTTAAAATTTGACTTACTGGATGTATGTTGTTTGAGAAGAGTGTCCATAGGATTTTTCCATCCAACGCAATGTTGGATAGACTAGGGTCTCTTACCTATAATCCTTTTTCCGAAATTGGATGTTTGACAATGTCCCAATTTACTAAGTGAAATTTCCTGTGATTTCCTTTTCCTCCATGCCACAGAAAGTCTCAAATAACTTTAGAAACCTGCTCCATGATCGACTTTGGAGCCAGAAGGAAGGATGCCTGATAAATTGATAAGGGATATAGGACCGATTTTAAAAGCGTGAGTTTCCCAGCGTTGGTAAGACATTGTCCTCCCCAAGCTGTGATATTTGACTTAATTTTTCTTATTACTTCTATCCACAAAAAATTCTTGTTGGAACCCAGAGTTAAGGGTAGCCCGAGGTATTTGATTTTCTCCCAAGAAGAAAAGTCTGAGAAACCCAAGAAGTGAGCTATTGGTTGGATAGTATGTTGATATACATTCCACCCATACACTACGCTTTTATTTTTATTGATGAGCGCCCCAGAAATACTGCAAAAGTTTTGGAGAATTTCAGTGAAGACCTTTGCAATCCTTATGGAGGCTCCACCCAGTAGAAGAGAGTCATCTGAAAATAGGGAATGATTGATTGGATCTATACCATTCATTAGCCTAATTCCTTCAGTTGTCCCTGCTTTTCTTTCAGCTATCAACTTTTTGCTTAACGAATCTTCCATCAGGACGTACAAGAGAGGGGAAAGAGGGCAACCTTGTCAGGTTATTCCCCTCATGGCTTGAAAATAATTAGTCGGTCTACCATTAACTAACGGGGCTATCTAAGGATTTTCAGTACAAGCTTTAATCAAATTGACAAAATCAACATTGAAACCAAATGAAGGAAGGACTTTGTAAGGGAAGGAGAGATTTACTCGATCAAAAGCATTTGCCATGTCGAGCTGGTTAAATTTTCATATGCTAAGCTAGATCATTAGTATTTCATTTCAATTTCATAACAAAAGCATATACAGGATCACTGAAAGATAGACAAGCACAACCATACAAAAGGAACACAAAGATTTATCCTGGGAAAACCCTAAAGGGAAAAACCCAGCAAAAGATTCATCAATATAGATGCCCCAAAAAGGTAAAAAGGTAAAACCAACAAGGAGATCAAAAACCTGATCCTCCTCCTTCTCCAGCTACTTCTCTCCTCCACAAGTGCGCTACACAAGTGAGTGTGTGTGTCACAAATGGGGAGAGCTACACCTCTATTTATATTCATCCGTTCACTTCCATTTACTCATCTGACATGTAGGCTCGAGTTACACATGTAGGTTCAAGTAACCACACTGGGGTGCTAATGACCCACCTTTACAATTAGAGGGGACAACCTCATGACTCTTATTAGTTCTTTCGATTAGAAGCATCAGGGTACAAGATAATACAATTGGTTCTTCCGGTAGGACCATCGGGGACCACAAAAGATACATATAGAATATTCTTCAAAGTTACAATATTTCAACAGAGCTTTATGAGAATCCCTTGCTCCTATTGTTGGTGACTGGAATGCAAGGCTTCTTGCACCTGGATTACATTGTTCAGGATATGTCTCCCTTTTACAAATCCACCTTTTAAGGGAGAAATGAACTTCCATAGTAAAGGTTGAATTTTGTTTTCCATTATCTTAGAAATAATTTTGTATGATGCATTGCAGAGCAGAATAGGCTTGAATCTATCGAAGGTGCCCATATTCACTTCTTTGGGGATTAAAGCGAGGAAAGTGGAATTAGTGTTTCCTCCCACTTTGGATTTTTATTGAAAGGATTTAATAATTCTCAACAAACCATCTTTGATAATTTCCTAGTAAGTTTTATAAAAGTGGATTGAAAATCCTTCTAGCCCTGGGGCTTTGTCGGGCTCCATGGACCAAATAACATTGCATATTTCTTCCTCTGTAATAGTCTTCAATAGGGTTGAGTTGTTGTCCCTGTTGACAAGAAACAAGATGTGGGAGAGAAAGTCAGAGGTGGCCTCCTGGCTACCATCTCCATCTTCTTTGTAAATATTCTAAAAGTGAGCTTCTGCTACTGCTTTAAGCTGTTCAAAACCTTTGAAGACAGTCCCATATGAAGAGACAATTTTAGAAATATGGTTTCCCGAAATTATAGCTCTGTATTACCGATGGAAAAAAGAGGCATTTTGATATCCAACTTTTAGCCACAAGCTTCGAGATTAAAGCCTCTAGTACTCTTCTTCATGATGAAAAGAGTGGAAGGGTTTGATTTGAGAAACTTGTTCCTTCTCTATTTCTAAATTGGTGATATCCTTGATCTCCAATTCCATTTGCAAATTTGTTAACCTTTGAATAGTCTCTTTTCTGTGACTAGTGGGGGTATTATTAGAATTTTTAATTGAGACTTTCAAAGCTAGCTTAGTTTCCTTTAATTTATGCTCCCACACGAAGCTAGGAGACTCTGTACCTGTTATGGGCCAGGCTGAAAGAACCATTTCTAAGAACCTTTCCTTTTCTGTCCAAAGTGAGATGAAGCAAAATGGAATAGGGACCAAATTTTATTCCTCTTTTAACTTCAAGAGAATGGGATTATGACCTGAAGTAAATTTTGGGATTATTTTAGAGGAGATTAACCTCTTTTCCAGCAAGAAGGATCTCTGGACTAGGAATCAATCTAGGCGTGCGAAGATGTGCTTAGTCCCAATTCTGTTGTTTGTCCAAGTATAAATTCCTTTCGTAGGTTTGAAATCTAGGAGATCCCATTGATGAATTAGTTCCTCACAAAGAGTAGCATTTGAGACCTGCCATTGTTGCCACCTCTTTTTTCTTTTGGTTCAAGAATAATGTTTAGATCTCCAACTACTATAATGTTCTTAGGGGAGTAAATTTCTAAAAAATCCAATAAAGTTTACTCGCATTCTTTCTTCTCAAAAAAGAGGACAGGAACACAAAGGTTTAAGAGAGAGAAGGTGAGCTTACTTGAAGAGTGTCTAAGTTCGGTGAAAATCCAATGTTGAGTCTCAAAGGAGCTTTCTAAATAAAATTTTTCCTCTGACCATAGTGTTGTGAGACTGCCTGAGGAGCCTCTTTCACCAATGACCTTCCCTGCATTTTTATTCCATTTCAATTTGATAATTCAAGAAGGGTTTCCCATTAAATCTTGGTCTCTTGGAGCAAGAGGATATCGAGAGATTATATTTTCAAAAGGTATTTGATTGCTTTGACTTTCAATGGATTCCCCAAGCTTATACAATTCTAGGAGACTAAGCGCATTATTTACTGGGAACTGAGTGGGCAGGGCTTCCCTTAGGGGGCCTTGTTTTGGTATTTCTCTCGATTGACATTTCAATAGTGGATTGGATGCCTTGCATCTTTTACCTCTCCGCTGCTTCTTCTCTAGATTTATTATGAGATTTCCTCCCTATTTTTTTCGAGGGCCTCTCAAATGTCTCAACTTCTGAAGATCTAGAAGTTTTTGGTGGTTTCTTTCTTGTCATTTATGTGTAGGAGGGGGAGGAGGAGATTCCTGTAGGTGAGCTGGGTTGAGATGCCTCTACATTATCTTTCTCCACTGCGGGAGGAAGGGTCTGTTGCTCGGTCTCCTTAAATATAGTTGATTCTTGAATTTCTATTGTTGTGTCTCAAAAGGATTTTTAGAAGCTTCTACCCTTGAAGGGGTTGTGCTCGCTTCCCTTGAACTTGCTCTTTAGTGGGAGTACTAGACCCCATTGGCACCCCTTTTCCTTTGTTTCTATTGTTTGACTTTGTCGAGGCTTCTTTATGAACATGAGTCCATTGTTCTCCTTTCACTTTCTCCTCATCTTCCTCCGCCTTTTTTTTACAATTCCGTGCAAAATGACCGTAGCCATGACAATGCCTATGCTTAAATGGGATTTGTTCGTATTACAATTCTTGAATGTGAAACTAGTCTACGACCATCAGTTTTATGGTTTCTGGTAACCCCATTTCTAGGTCTAGATCGACACATATTCTTGCACATGAATACTGATCCTTTCTCTCTGCTCGATCGATGTATTTTCCAAGAGTGTTGCCAATGGATTCTAATGACTTTGAGTTCCAACAATGCAAAGGTAAGTGAGGGAGACACACCCACACTAGAACTGTCGACGACATATCTTGTGTTGGATCAAAATCTGGTGTCCATTTATTCAAATATAGGCCTTTAGGGCCCATAAAATATGGTTTGTTCCTAAAAATGAGATTTCTATATTCTACAATATCAAAAATGATACAAAGAAACCCTTACCAACAAGATGGATTCTAATTCCTTCCATGGCTAACGATCTCCAATTCCTATGCACCCATGCATCTACAACTTTGGGGGAGGGACATAGGCTTCTGAACTGTTGAATGAGCCCTCATTCAACTAATTTCAAGGCAAATCAACATGATTCTTCTACAGGGAGGGCGACAGTAGGAATGCTATCCAGCTTTTTTACAAAATTCTGTTGAGGTGCTGGGCGTTTGTAGATGGCAACGACCAACTTCTTGAAGGATGTGATCTCTGGGGGAGGAGGAGGAAAAACCTCAGGTCCCCCTCCTGGGGCCATGGAAGCGGTGGCAATCACGCTGAAGGCAGGGGACGCACACCAGGGCAGATGTCACGTGTGCTGTTAATCCATACACGTTTTAATGCATTTAAGCTTAACAATATTTAACTTAGGCATGCATTGTAACATTAAATGAAGCTTAATAATTCGATTTCACCTAAGTCAACTAAATTCATCTCATTTGAAATTCAAGTTCTCTTGTTCTCTATGCTTATCTCTTTATCTTTTATCTTTACTACATGGTCAATATTGTTAACACCAAAAATTGTTCACTTAGCTCTCTATGGTCCAAACCATAATTATACATCATATTCCCACCATTATTTCTTCCATTTTGACCTTCAAAACTAAATTTCCACTAAATATAGTCCAAAACATTATTATTCCTCCCCCCATAAATGAAGGGAAGTTGAGCATTTATTGTGATTTATCCCCACTCTCTCCAAAAGGACAAAAAAACCCTAAAATGAGAATGGGTCAAAAACCATGCACAAATACCATGCACAATAAAATAACATGGGTAAGAAAACCTTGGATCATCCTATAAATACATTGTGAAGGTATCCCAAAAAACACTTTTCAACTTTTAGTCACATTCCTGATCCTTTTGGTCATTCTAGAAACTCTTCCCCTTTTGCCATTGTTCCCATATTTTTGCCATATCATTCCCATGGTGTATGTTGAGATTTATCCATACCCTTTTGGATCCATTCCCCCTTTTTGACAACCATTAGTGGAGATGACTAGATAACCAGAACGTGGAGCGTGTGGACCATTTCCTTAGACGACTATAATGGCCCATATTACTGAAAGGTATGCTTGTTATTATTTGTCATTATTTAGCTAAAATATATAAAAAATCATAAAATTTTTGTTGTTTTTGTTGTTACTATTTATTATTGCTAAGTCAAGGTTGAGAAATCCCTTGCACCATGAACTCTACCCTATGATCCAACTGATCTAGGGTAGGTGCTTTTGCACGTAGTAGGGGAGAAATCCCCACTACATTTTTGGTGACTCCACTATCTCAATCCCCACGTATATCTGGTTTTGTAAGTGTTTCTATTGGTTTGTTCTACTTGGGTACCTTCAGTCGTCACATATCTGACCCCTCGTGGTAGATCCAAACCAGTCTTGTCCTAGTGCCTGCTCCCTCGGCCCAAGCTAATAGTTTTTTTCTGAAAAAACCCTCAGTTTCAGCTGAATCATACCTATTCGACAGAAAGCGATGACCAGGTCACACCTTTTTTCCCGATAAGCGTGACCTAGGTTACACCTTTTGCCCTGATAAGTGCGACCTGGACCAAAACTCCAGATCATACTTGTCCAGGCTCCCTAAGAAATATCGGTCGCTACTGTGACCCAGTTTTATGTGACCTGTTGTGCATAAAACCCTATTTTGTGTGACCTAATCCTTTCTACTGATTTTCTGTCTAGATCACGACTGTTTTATAGTTATGTGCAACCCCGATCACGCGTGATTCATCGACAGGTGCAACCTGTAGTTTTTTAGTCCTTTTTGGTGTTTGAGACACTTTTTCCAGACCCCCTGTCTATGTTCTACCCCTTCCCAACCTGTTTCTTTCCAGGTCTGATCCATTACAGACCCTCGATTTGTTTTGTGGTCCTACTCACCTTGTATGTGAGCCCCTTCAGTTGAGCTTGGTAGTTGAGACTGCCTGTGTGTTTCCTACAACCTGTTAAGCTCCTTATGCGCTCATTTACTTGTGTAGATTTTTATTTTATGGAAGAATTAGTTATTTTGCATGATATTTACTATCATTTACTGTTATTTATCTGCATTTGCGTCTCAACCATGAGATCGCTGGGGTTTATATATTACACATCACTTGTGCAAACATGTCACACTGTAAAGTTAAACTCTTGGTTCATGACCCCAAGATAGCCTAAAGATTAACTTAACTCAACCAACATTGTAACCTCATTTGAGGACCAAACCAATATTGTAGTTAAGTTAGAAAATTTGAGATATGGATCCAAATAACACCCCTTTGTCACTTGCATATGAGACATAGATGTTGTCCATTAGGGTACAAAAATCCTCTAGTACTTGTTGAAACGATCACGATCGGTCTGTCGGAGGGCCTCTCGCTATACAGGAGTAAGCCCCAACGAAGGGGTTCCAGAAGTCAGGGTGGAATACTGCACTCCATTATACACCAAAGGTTAACCCTTCATAGTCCTCGTTGTGTTTTTTGAAGTATACCGGGTGTTAAGGACTAAAGGGATGAAGTGCCAGGAAAACACTTTGGATGTGTCATGAATGAGGTAGCCTGGTTTCCATTCTATGTAGGGATCCCATACCCAAGGTCCCTCTCGGTAGTGGGATTCTCTTAGCCTATTGTTCTTCCATTTCGTAATCTTTGATTGGGATTTCATCACCTAACAGAGGATACAATTTGAGAGGGGCTTCCATCTTATAGTTAGGATTTTGCTTGCACTCATACCCCATAGGTTTATGCGTCATTTTATTTCTAGGTAGTACTTCTTGTTGGCTTTCTGGTCACTTTGTTGTAGACTTACCAGCTATAACATGTTGTTGTAGTTTGGTTTTAGAGCTTGCTTTTGGCCTGTGAGCCACCTTTTTTCTTCTCTCCTTCTGCACACTCAGCTGTAGTTGTATTTTTGAGCCTACTTTTGACACTCTTGTGCCTCCATTCATTACACAACACACCGTCACATCATCATAACTCCACCACACTACTCACATAGGATTAGGGGGAATACCCCTTAGTTCGGTTCCTTGAACTGTCACCATCATGTCCATATTTGACATCATTCACCACCTTCAGATCCATATACTTCCTCTCATTCTGATTCAGATTCCTATCAATCCAAACCTACTTTATTCATAGCCTTATCTAGCCCCATGGCTAGTGCACCTCCTAAACCCTTTCAAGGGGGGGGGGGTGTTGATAATGGACTCATGACTACTCCACCCTTCATATCAGGTATCCCTTCTACCAGACCCATCAATCTTGTCCCTAGTGGGCCCCTTTTTACTGCACACACTACTGCTAGTCCGCTACCCACTAGTGGTGGCCCCAATTTAGCCACCGTGGTTCCTACCATACCACCATTCATACATGGGGACATTGGCCCTTCTACTCCCATTTTCGTACCATTCCAATGACTACTCCTATTGTCAAAATTCAGCTTTACCCCCCCATTTACCCAGGGGAATTACATTCCCGTTGGAGGCGACACCATTGCTTGAATTTCCCGATCTACTCTCGGTTCTAGTCTACCATTCATGGCTAGTCTCAACCTGCCTAATTTTGCATGGTTGACAAATGATCACATTTGTCATAACCCATTATGGCCTCCCATGCCTACCAAACTCCCTTCAGACATCCCTAAGTTTGAAGGAATAGTGGGAGAAGACCCCCAAAACCACATTATGTCATTTTATTTATGGTGTTCATCTAATAACATAGTGGATGAGTCTATCTAATTATGACTTTTCCAATGCACACTCACAAGTATTGCGACCAAATGGTGTATCAAACTGCCTCATGCCACTTACCTGAACTTTTACTCATTAGTCTCGATGTTTATCCAGTACTTACAGTTACCCGTTTGTTACGATGAGGGCGTGGAAATTCTATTATCCTATAGACAAAACACAACTACCCATATCAAGGATCATATCCATGAGTGGCATCGTCATCGTAGCTTGTGTAAAATCCAGTTAGATGATAATTTTCCTAGATTGGTTTCTCAAAAAATTACCCTCCCCATCGCCAAGTACGTTGCATCTAAGGGCCCACAAACTGAGGAGGAAGCCATCATCAAGGTACAACAGTTTGATCTTTTATATGCCCAATCAGGTTACTTGTATACCATTACACATGATGCTCCCCACGTTGGCTCCCCACGTCGAGATACACCAGGGGAATCCCATGTTGCTGATGGAGTCATTGGCTCTATTACTCAACATCCCCACCTTTACACAACCTCTCCTTTGATGCTACCTCATTCTGGTCACACCCCTAGTGTTTTCCAACTTGGTTATGCCCTTGATTTTTCATGCGTAATGGATCAGTATGGAGCCACACCTTCATATGCATCTCCTGCACCAGTTCCTCATGTTCACGGACCGAATTGCTTGGAGCTTACGTGTAATGGTTAGACTATAGGCTTTGCAGCCCCTCCAGCTGCTCCTGCCTATTACTTACCACCTGTGAAATCTACAGCTGCTTCGACCTTGACTCCTCCTGCTCCTTAAGGACAAGTATACACTCAACATAACTACCCTAATCAACCTGCCCCCAATAACCAACAAGGGAAGGGAAGAAAACATAGAGGTAGGAACCAGGGAAACAACCAACCTCAAGGAGGTGCCCAAAAACCCAACCCTTCAAACAACAACGAAGCTAATCCCCCTTCATAGAATATTCAGGGTCTACCCAGGCCTCGGAAGAACCCTCAATTGAAAACTAACCATCCGTTCTCTATTTGTAACACTTACGACCATTATACACATCAGTGTCCCCATATGAATCGAGTCCACCATTTACTACAAACTGATAATCAAGGTGACCCCAACGTGACTGCTCCAGCTCAGCCAAACCCAGCACCATCGAGTCCTCCTGCTATGGTGCTGCAGAGCCCCTTACCAAATCAAGGAATGGTTGCAACCCAGTCCTTGGTACCACAAACCCTCGCACCCACTCTTGCGGGTCAATGCATTGATCCCGGTGTCCATCACCTTATGACGTTATCGTTTGATGTCAACTTACAGTCTCGACGAAATCAGTATGGTTCCACCATGAAAACCATTAATCCATCCACGAAATATACCTCCACCACTCTCGATATGTATTTACATTTGCCAAGACCCCCATAGATGAGACTGCCAAATTCCCACAGTTCCCTTTGCGTCGCGTCACGAACAATCTCACTGCCAGAGCCGTGTTCAACTACAGTATAGTCGATGACTTGGTGCAATATTCCTTTGCCATGTCCGCTCTGGAAGTTCTCAAAACTTGTCCTTCGCAACATAAATCTTTGCTATCCATGTTAGGTGCTGTCGATCCTTTTGATTCTTAGTTGATCACTTTCGACTTGGATCAAGGAGAACCTCATATTCCATCATCCATCGCCTTCCAAGTTCTGGTCACAATTAAGAATTTGGTCATTCATTGACGAGGGAGCATCCACCTACATTATGAAAACCTTTGTTTGGCAGAAACTTGGATCCCCTACCCTTCAACCTTTCACCACCACCCTTCGTGCCTATGATGGCCGTGCTGCTCAACCCCAGGGCGTCCTCATGAATGTCCCTATTGAGTTAGTCGACAAAATCATGTTTATTGACATTGAGGTTGTCAACGCCTAACTCGATTACAACCTCCTCCTTGGAGGTAGTTATATGTATGCAATGCAAGCCATTGCCTCTACTGTCTTTCGACTCCTGATGTCTCCCATGATGGGAAGATCGTGACCATCGACCAACTAACGTATTATGATACAAAGGGATCAGACACACTGGAACACATCCTCCTTACTATCGACAACATATCCGTCACGTCCAATTATCTCATTAGGTCGGGCTTGTTTTCCAACCCTCCTTGACGAACACATTTTTGTCCTTACCACCCCCTCCTCTGCTGACTGATATATCATATTTGTGCACTATCACATCCAATAACGCTTTGGCCTCCTCGCAACCTCAACCAAAGACCTCAGGGAATTTTTGGCCGGGTTCATTCCTCGTACACATGATCCCCTTTCTCTTTCCACGTTTTGAAATCATGAGTAAACTAGTCATGGCTACTCTCAACCTTCCTGGCTTCACTTTGGGTATTCCTGTGTGGTACCTTGATCCCCCCACCCTTCCTAGACTCCATAGATCGTGTTCACTCCCTTCCAACCTATTGACATGATGTCGCACCCACCTCCTGCTACATAAATGACTGCTTCTATCTTTACCGCTGCCCCCTCCTCCCATGGAGACTGGGGGAAAGATGCCCAAAGCGACGATAGAACCACGTCCTCCTCCTTACATGTGCTTTATGCGATGTCCAAGGCCATGCGTCACATAATTGTCTCTATTTTCCAATCCTTTGTACCCATATGCACATAGTAGTTGAAACCGATGACTCTCAAGTTGTCAATGTACCTACCATACCTGTGGTTAAAAACAAATCTCTCCGAAGCAACCACCCATGTGCATTTTGTGTCCTAGATGGTCATTATTCACACCATTTCCTAACCTTGCTCGAGTACTGGTCACTCCTCAGTGACCTTCGCAAACACTCCCATGAGTCAGAAATCACCTTCGTTAAGGAGATCCAGCCTATGACCTCTTCCTTAGACACTAATAACACCATATACATGATCTCTACTTCTAGTAGTCCTTCCCCCTCATCGACCGTAAAAGATCCTCCTGATCCATCCCGATACCAATTTCGTGACGACAGAGAGATACCTAAAACCGCCACTGGTTTACCCCATTTCATTTAGTCCATGGTGTGGAATCGATTCTTCCCATTGAATGCCATAATCCGTCAATTTTACTTTCCATTGAAATTCTACCTTATACTTCACTGTTAGAAAAATGCCTACTTATGCTTGAACAAACTGATGAGGACCATCGCACTTCTCTCCAAATGATTGAAGCAGATAAGACCTAGTCGAAGTCCCATTATGAATCCCATGTCCACCCACGCACCTTTAGCGAGGGGGACCTTGTCCTTATCTATTGCCAATCCTACGATAAGACTGGAAAAGGGAAGTTTGAATCCATGTGGTATGGCCATTATGTCATCTGTCAATGTCTCGGCAAGGGGGCATATCTCCTCGCTGAACCTGATGGTCTCCTCTTGAAAAATCCCCGCAAAGGGATCTACCTCAAGAGATTATATGCCTAAAGTCGCTCACCATGCATACCCTTGTATCATAGTTTTTATTTCTTATTTTACATCGTTTTTACCACAAGTCTCACCGTTTGTTTCCTTTGTTGTTCCAGATGGATCCTACCTTTCCTTTCTATGTTGGATTTGCTGATGGAGCAAGTAGATGGTCTCCTAATATCACCTCGGCTGCGTGGGCCATTTATTCCCCACCACATGAGTTGATCCATATCGAAAGAATGTGTGTTGGTGTTTCTACCAACAACCAGGCTGAGTACAACAGTGTCACTAGTATCCTGACAACTGCCCTTCACTTGGGTATTCGTCACCTTGATGTCTTCCTAGAATCCCAACTGCTTATATCCCAGTTGAATAACTGCTATCGGGTACGCGATCCCTACCTCTTTAGAAAGTTCCTGCGCACTAGACACTTGGTTAGAAATTTCGAATCCATTTCATTCATGCATGTTTCCAGAAGTCTCAATAGTGTAGTAGACCAATGGATAGTGACATTATAGAATGGCACATCAATCATCACATATTAGAAATGTACTGCATCATGCATCATCATATAGTCATGCATACATATGTCATATACATCATATAGGCATAGCCATCATCATAAAAAGAGACTCATAAAAACAGATAAAAAGGTTCATCCATGTGCATATATATCATAAATATCATGTTCAGTACAAAAAGAGAAGCACCACCGGATTTCTCGTCATATATATCATATAAAAAATCCCATGCTCCAATGCACTAGGGGCAGCATCACAAGCTGCTAGTCCGAGTCATCCTCCTTTGACTCTGTGTCCTCCTCAGTTTCCTCCTCCTCCTCGGATCTCTCCTCCTCCATTGACACGTCACCCTATGCTGCCGCTCTAACATACTCCGCAACAACCACAATCCTCCTCATGAGAGAGATCCACTCCAGAGGAGCCCTATAGCACGCGACAATTAGATCGTCATATAGGTACTACCACCCATCACCAGTGACCCAGTCAAGGAACCTCTCCACATCCAGCCGCAGTGAATCCAATGTCGCACTCCACTGCCTCCTCTTCCCATGAGCGGGTGGATCTAAACCCTCCTCCCTGACACTGCGCTGCTGGTACCCCATTGGAGGGTGCGGTCCCACGTTTGCACATGCACACAATATGTCACCAGCATCAATCACATGTATGATATAGCTACCACAATGCTAGTAAAATGTATATAAATAAAACCACAAAGAGTCATGTATACGTACCATCAGGTCCCCAGACTTGTCCTGGAGGTCGAGGAATCTCCAGATATCCCCAGTAGTCCGTCCCCGCGTATGGATAATCCTCTATGAGGACAGGTTTATGACACCACTATGAAAAAATCTCCCAGGTGAAGAAACACCCCACACGACCGACTCCCTCCCTGATCATCATCTCACACCATTGCCTCATACGAGGCTTGCGTCGTCAACCATCATGTATCTCCAGACGTGGTTGGAATGTCCGTCACCTCAATTTGCATGCCACCAAACGAATCAAACCTTGTATGTATTGGCATGTTCACGAGCCATCCACTCCATCCATATTGCAAACTTGGCCTTATTTTACCGCTATGCACCATCTCAGAAGGAGGCCCACCAGTGTTCCACTGCTATTTATCTTCATATTAGCCATGTTCACCACATCACCCCTTTAGGTACATCGAACACTTCCTCCTTGCTTGACTGGCCATTACAGAGTTTCTATTAAGATCTTTTTTGACTCCTAAAAGAATGAAAAGATTACCAAGCATACTTGCTTCCTTTCATGCTCGTTAAAGTATTTTAAAGGGCATCTATGTGGCCTCGTTTATCTAATTTTCCAGACTATGTATACAATTTAAAGAAAAGGACCACCCTGACACCTTCCA
The DNA here is from genome assembly GCA_001517045.1 of Pseudotsuga menziesii. Taxonomy (NCBI): domain Eukaryota; kingdom Viridiplantae; phylum Streptophyta; class Pinopsida; order Pinales; family Pinaceae; genus Pseudotsuga; species Pseudotsuga menziesii. The sequence continues at coordinate 252,728 of LPNX010141655.1, forward strand.
GCTAGGAACGTTTCGCTTTGTCTCCTTTTATGCTTTGTTGGACATTGGGACCGCAACTTATGAAAAATCTCACTCATGGGTTGTATTTAAGCTCTTTTCTAGCCCTCTCATAAAGAAAAGATCGCCGGGCAAACTTGGTTTCATTCATGCTTGTAAAAGTATTTGACTGATTGTCCAATTATTATAGGTTTAACCTTTTTTTTCTTGGTTGGACTACCTACGGAAAATAAGTCTCTCTGCCCCTTTCGGTTGGGAGAGCTCTCCTTTTTCAAACCTTTATCCTTTTTTGGACTTAGGAGACTACTGTACGAAAAGGAGACCCATTGGATTCTTCTTCCTATTTTTGGACTCTCTAAACATGAAAACACCATCGAGCATTTACCGTCTCGGGCTTGACAAAAATACACAAGATAGTATCATATTGAGCATACTTCTATCCCTTCTTCGTGCTCCTTAAACTATGAAGAATGCCCAAACGGTGCCTCTAGGCGCCCACATATATCTCATTATGGCAACTTCCCCCCATTGGGTCACATTTGTTTAGAGTACTCTACGATGAGTCTCCCTTGGATCCCTTGGATATCACTAGTCCAGTTACTTCCCCAAGTATCTACCATTGCAGTCATCTCATCAGTTCCACAACTATGATTCCCTCTCCATGAGTCAGTATCATTTGCTGGTAGGTCATCCCTGCGATCATACTTTGAGCAAAGGAAGTTTGAGTCCCCTGTACTCCCCTACCCTTGTTCCCCATTCAATGTCTTGGTCCCCTTACTGTTCCATATCTTTGGTTGTCACTCTCGTGCTTTTATCAAGGAAACTTCATTTCCTTGGTAGTTGTAGGTCCCCCTCTATCAATGTCAACACATCTATTCCAGAGGATAGACCCAGAGGTCCCCGTATCTTGGTTTCATCCACCTCATTGATGAGTTTCTTGGACCACTTGAAAGGAATCCTTAGTGCCTTTTGGGTTGGTTGTGTCTCACGTGCTCGACTTCAACTCCACCATCGCACCGTTGAGATTCGTACATGGTATTGGTTCCTTCATTAGTTGGTCGAAGACCCTAGTTGTCACCTGACTCTAGCACATTGGTGAGTCTATTTTGGGGGCCCATACAGTTTCATGTCCCTTGTGATTTCTAGGCTATGTTTAAGACATTGTTTGGAAACCCCTTAGTATCATGCTTCCGTGTATCTACAATACTTGATGTTTTTTATTGTACCTCATAGATTTTGACTCTCAGTGATTGAGTCCATACTTTTATGTACATGTCAAAATTCAACAGAGCATTAGTTGTTGTGATATTGCATTCCATGAGAATTCCATTATTCATATGTACCAGTTCTTCAAATCAGTATTTGTATTCAGCCTCCCATTGAGGCCACCATTATGTACTACTAGTTGTATATATGTATTGATTGGATCCCATTGTTTTAGCCATGATCCCCATTTTTATATTGAGTCAGTGTTACGAGCATGGGTATGCCCGCCTTGTCCATATACATGTATGAGATTATATGTACCTCATCCATTTTTGAGAAGAAATACAAACCAAAAGCCACTACAGTTCGAATGAGGAGAATCCACTCCTTTTCGGTCCTCTCTGGTCTCTCCACCATTGTTACCATTTTCCCCTTGATCCTATGATGTCTATTGGTCATATGATGAGCTCCTTCCCTCACACATCAGGGGGGAATCTGTTAAAACCAAAAAATGTTCACCGAGATCTCTACGGTCCAAACCATAATTATACATCATAATCCCACCTTTATTTCCTCCATTTTTACCTTCACAACTAAATTTCCACTAAAAAAGGTCAAAAGCATTATTATTCCTTCCCCCATAAATGAAGGGAAGTTGAGCATTTATTGTGATTTATCCCCACTCTATCCAAAAATGACAAAAAAACCCTAAAATAACAATGGGTCAAAAACCATGTACATAAAAATATCACGGGTCATTACCATGGGTTAAAAAACCTTGGATCATACTATAAATACATTGTGAAGGTCTCCCCAAAAACACTTTTCAACTTTTAGTCACATTTCTGAACTTTTTTGTTCTTTCCAGAAAATCTTCACCTTTTGCCATTATTCCCATATTTTTGTCGTATCATTCCCACGGTGTATGTTGAGCTTGCTCCATACCCTTTTGGATCCATTCCCCCTGTTTGACAACCATTAGTGGAGACAACTTGAGAACAAGACCGTGGAGTCGGTGTACCATTTTCTCAGACGACTATAATGGCCCATATTACTGAAAGGTTTGTTTTTTATTATTTCTCATTAGTTAGATAAAATATATACAAAATCATAAAAATATTGTTGTTGTTGTTACTGTTTATTATTGCTAAGTCGAGGTTGAGAAATCCCTCACACCATGAACTCTACCTTATGATCTAGCTGATCTATGGTAGGTGATTTTGCATGTAGTAGGGGAGTAATCCCCACTACAAATATGTGTTAACTTTAATTTATCTATCATCTCATATTATACTCAGAATATTTGTTTGATGTTGTGATCATATTATATTACTCTGGACCAAATGATCATATGCTAACGTAATTCACTCTAGAGGTGTCCAGTCTCTAGATGATACTTAATATCTTTATCCATCCCGAATGATCATGATTAGTAATACATCACACAACATTAATGATTCAACATGTAACTAAAGCATCCACCTGTATAACTATAGGTCCACCCCATGGGTACCTACTATAATTGGAGGTCCACATGAGAATTCACTACCTCCATAACTAGAGGTCCACCCCATAGGAACCTACTATAACTAGAGGTCCACCTCTTGGAAATATTGACTTGACAGACAAGTCTCGAGCCTTGTTCGACGAGACTTTACAACATCATCACTTTGATAAATCAAAGAATTCACCTCAACACATGAGGAATAACCTTTTACAGCTAAAGTCTTAGTCATCCTTGGGTCCAACCAAAGAATCTGCTCAACATACCCGAGTTGAACTTAGGTCTCTCTACCTTAATAGATGAGGCCTAATATTGGCGACACAAGATTGGCTTGGAGAATGACTCGTGATGTTGTACATTTAACACCTTCTTTAATCTTTTCATGGCCTCTCCCTCCATGGAAAGCTTTATTGGCATTGAGCTAGCGGATGTCTAGTTAATTGAGGGATGTAACTCCTCCCTGTTAACCAAGCACTGGGCTAAGGAAAAGGGAGGGATTAATTTTGTACATATGTTAGCAGGTGAGACGGTCACATTCCAGTGTGGACTAGAAAATGAATATCAACATTTAATATCCAATCCTTAAATCCAATTTCCAAATACTTGCATAAACAAATTCTCCTATTTAATTCAATATTTACATAAACAAAAAACAAAATCTCCATCATAAACCATATATTGCTTATGCATAATTAGTATTCCCAGAGGTTTAATTCGGAGGAATTCTCATGGAAAGCATTGAAATGCATCACTAATTCTACTTTTAAATGTTTGGAGATCATCCTTGATGAAGCCATAAACCCTCTTTACAGACATATTGTTAATGGAACAACTCTCAACGATGGATTCATAGGAAAGAGCAACGAAATGCAATAGGTTTGACATTTACAATAAATGTGCAAGAGTTGTGAGTAAGAAGTAGTTGGGAATGGAAGAAACTTCTACGTATTGATACTTAATCCAAATAAATCTATAGGTTGTGTGCCTTCACAAGAAATACCAAGGTAATGTTTATTTATATATAACACTAAAGAGTTATTAAATCCAACAAGCTAACAGTCTAGGTGCTACGGTGTAACCCCATGAATTATTGTACGCAAAGAAATAAAATACTAATGCATCCTTCATGTCAAAGGGAAACTCCCCAATTTGATTAATAACGATAGTATAAGAACAAGTTACAAGATGGTAGTGTGGTTGTGTGCTAACTGGAAAAACCATTAAACCCTCCTCTCCATACTTGTAATCATATCAATGCCCAGAGGGTAAAGTGAAGTCAGCCGACGCGTTAGCAGTCCCAGAGAATGGATGTGCCGACAAGTATCCACATTATACATTATCATAGAAGAGTTAGTAATTCTATGAGAGAAAATTAGAAGACATGACTTCATTGTAACATAATTAACCCAGCATGTCACTACGCAATCTTTGCATGAGGAGAGTAGTTGAGCAAGGAAGCCAACTAGGAGCTCCATCCATGCTAAACTCCATGCCTGTAGATAAATCAAAATCCACAAAGATTAATATTATACAAAATAGTGGAATCAATATTCGCCCTTCAATAATAAAAAAAATGGCAAGAAGTTACAAGAAAGCATAGTTAAGGATTGTATACCTACATAGATCATCTAAGGCATCAATACTATTCCCGTTCGAACCACACCGCAAATTATAATCATGTCTTGTAACGATGAACAAATAGAGGAGGAATCCTCCATACGCCGTGGAGAGTTTACATATTGTGCAAAGGAATAACCTCATAACCCTAAGTTACTAGGACTATTATCTTGGCAGACATGCAAGGATTATTTGGGAAATTACTAGGCCAGATGAGTTCTAGTACCGAGCTATGCTTCCTACTGTATACATGAAGCGATGGGAAAATAGTGAGATTAATAGTTGCGTATGAATTGAAAAGTGTCGAATGAGTGAGGAGACATGCCAACCAACCTTCCAACCCACATTCAATACATGCCAGGATTGCATTACACCCATGATATTATCAATTAAAATTCAACATTTATACATTACACCTTCAACTGAATCGTTAGTCCATTAATACAAGTAATCGATAATTTTTCATTGTAGTGCAGTGGCGGCATATAGCATTAAAATCAGTTGACATCTTCTCCCCACCTCATGGTCGACAACACAAAACGAGACATACATCAACCTCTGACAACCAATGACAATCTAAATAAATGTGTTTTTAAATTTTGTTTTTAATATAAAAAACAAACACCAATGTTAAAGGAAAATTTAATCACCTGAAATAATGCCTTTGACGAAAAACTATATCTCCAAGACATAATAATTAATTAAGAAAAAAAAAACATACATTTCCTAAAAAAACCATAAAACTTACAAATCTACAAGCATAAATCCATGTATATAAACCAACAAGCCAAATGAAGCATTTCTTAGCTCATGGTAGCTATGAATACAAAGTATAACAAGGTGGATGAGTAGCAAAGCTACATATTCCCTGCCATTAAATTTGCCATTAAGTTTGTAAATTGGATTTCCAGTGTAAATTGAATTAAGATTGCAATTGAATTTATAAATGTGTTATAAATTAATTTAGTTTGAAGAATGAAATTTGTATTGTAATGGAAGCCACCATTATGAATGCCATTGGAACCCATATCATCCATTGGGCAAAGTTTAATATTCATTTGAAAATGCAAAATATGATAAGAAACATTAGAATATTCAGAGACACTTTCCTTGCTGCAGGGATGAAAACAAATACCAGGCTTGCATATGGCAATTTTGATTGATAATTCCCGACCCCAAACCATAAAAAAACATCGGGCTATTTTCAAATGAATATTAAACTTGTTTTTATTCAAATCTCAGTAGAAATGATCCCTTGTAGAAGCCTTGAGTGATATGGATTATGACCTTCAAAGTCGGAATTGAATATTAAACTCGCTTTGTTCGAATGAAATAGAAATTCTTTGTTTGAATGCAATAGAAATTATCCACGGTCTGCACTGAATCAGTTCTAACATGAACTGTTCGAACTTTTGTTACTTGTTATTTTTTTATAAATATTGAGACTAGAACAAAAGTGTACAAAATTTAGAAGAAATAATTGTTATTAAAATATGTTATTCTTGAATAGTTTATATATTTGCACATAAAATTTGAATATGACGAAGAAAATATGAAGCAGACATAATTGTTACTAGAATTAAAGACATAATCTTAAAATACAATTTTTATTGCTTTCTCACTATTCATAAGCAGAGTATTGAGAAGAAAAAAAATGGTATGAAATATAGAAACATTGGAATAAGAAACATGACTGTTATTTTATTTTTTTGAAATGGATGTTTGAATTTGACAGAGAAAATATGAAGTGCAGGTATCTGATATAGTTATTACTAGAACTAAAGATAGAGTCTTAAGATTCAATTTTAAATCTTAAGATTCATTTATTGCTTTCTAACTATTAAGAGCGTCGAGAAGAGAAAAAATGTATGAAATACAGAAACGATGGAATAATGTTGAGAATAAAATGTACATTGTAATTACCATTTCCTAGATTCCCTTCAAGGGAGACCACCCCAACCATTTCCCACAGATCGTACAAAGAATTCATGTGCAAATCCCTTTTTCAATTTTGATAATCCTTTACAAGAAAACATTAGAACTAATTAGAAATAAACCTTAGCCTAAATGGACAAAAATATTTTCCGCACAAGATCCGTCAATTTATGAGCCTTTATGTGCTCAAAATAAACCCACAAACAAAATTGAGAATCCAGGTATAGAGTTTAAAAGTATGCATTGATTGTATGTTTGTATTTTGAACTCACATTATTGAAGATCAATTTCTCTGTAGTCTTTTGAATTACTAGTAGTTCCAAATCCTAATTACCTACCTTTTAAATTTTATACTTAAGATCCCTGGTATACGCTTTCGTGTCTCAACAACTAGAAAATTTTGAGCAATTTTGAATAATATCTTTAGTCCTATTTCACAATGCCTCAATTTACATTGAAAATAAATATTTGTCCTTGTAAAATACAAAGGCTAAATAGCTCCGTTGTGTATGCTTCATTGTCTTAACAACTAGCCATTTGAATGTTCTCTTGTTGTCATTCCTCACATGCCTTAATTTACATTGAAAATAAATATTTGTCATTGTGAAATAGGTTGTTTATGATATTACTTTAGATATGTTGGTTGCATATTTAAAATCATATGATATTAGTTTCTACAACTGATCATTTTAAATTGGCTGCTTCTAGTTTTGATAACTTGTCTTTTAGAACATAGAAGCCAATAATCTATCAAAGATTGGGGTGACAAAACTTCATGACATTTTCCACATCAAAGAACTAAAACAAAGACGATGTCTCAACATAATATACTTTCAACGATGAGTTTACTCAAACTTCATTTACTTTATTAGTATATAGTTTATTCAAGAGTACTCTTTTCAAATTTGTGAATGTTTGAATATGACGAAGAAACATGTATATGACAGAACTGTTACCGGAATTAAAGATAGAATCTTAAAATATAATTTTTATTGCTTTTTCACTATTCATAAGCAGATCTTGTTGATGATATGCCGACGATTTACCGATATGCCGATATGTTGATGATTTACGATATGCCGATTTACCGATATTGCAGATGTATGTATCCCTCTTGCATCATGCCACCTCTATCCTGAAGCTGACTCTATAGTCTTTTGAATTTTGGCATGTACATTGTCGCCCTGTTACCGGTGGGCAGCTAGAATTCTCCTCTTGAGTGTAGGGGTTCTGCCATAAAAAAAATGAACACGAGATTCATGTGAAGGAACAAAATCTTGCAAGTTCGCCTAAAGAAGCCAATTACATGAGCATTTCTTATCATTCCCCCCTCTCATTTCTCATTGCCTTCATGAGTTGAATTATCCATAGGTTGCATCTACAAAATTAAATGAAATTCTGTTAATGGATACCAATGAGAGGTGAAACCTTATCTATATGTTATATTGACGAGATTATATATTGGCCCGGGATGGAAGATTAATTTGGAAGTAGAAGTAGGACGAAGAGACAGAAGTATTTCTAGAGCATCTCACATCTGAGGGAATATACCTACTCCACAGTTCAACGTAAACCAACTCACTCAAAGTTTTGTTGCAAAACATTTGTCTCAAAAAGACATGGCCACTCTATCAGGTAGCTACTGTTTACCTGTTAATTAATAAATATATTAATAACGATATCTATGTACAGTACTAAAGCATTGGAAGTAATAAAGCATGTACTATAAAAGAAATAAAACAGTAGAAGAAGAGGGCAAGAGCTATCCATTGAGCTGCAGAGCATTTAATGATGCTGCAGCAGGCTTGATGACCATTGAATCTTAAGCTGCTCGAGATCCAACGGTCATCAAGCTTGCTGCAGCAGCATTAAAGGCTCTGCAGCTCAATGGATAGCTTTTGCCCAATGTCGAAACCAATACCATCGAACCTTTGAGAGCCCAACAAGTTTGTGTTTGCAAAAGTGGATTTATTGATCCTCATCTTACTATAGATGGGTAACAGGTTGATCGGGATGATGTAGGTTCCTCTCAGTTGGTGAATTGAATTAGAGTTTCATCAGGTAGAAACTGGGCTATGAGCTATGGCCATGGAAAGTATTAAAAAACAACATTGGATGCATTGCATGGGATAGATGGAAAGATCGACCTTGCGCATTTACCATCTTCCCTACACACGGATGCAAATAGGCACCTCTAATCCATGCAAGCTTCATCTACCTCCATGAACATATGTCCGAGTTGTTCATCTACTGTAGAGTTGTCAGGAATGATGCAGCCACCCAACACATTGCCACGCTCGCTACATACAATGCATCCACTGCAGTGAATTGTGGGTTGTCAAAGGTGTCGTCAGGGGTGTCTGTAAAGGGAAAACGAAAAAGGTAAATCCACAATAAAAGAGTGGATGCCAAAAACTTAGGGAAACAATTTAATTTATCTGTAAAACTATATCATAAAAAATGCAATTGATGTGGCACGACTGCCAAAACTTGATTGATTACGTAATTCCTTGCTTGCAAGGAATAAAAATATACAATTTAACTTATAACCCAGTAAAACTCTAATATACGACATCAAATTTTATAAAGGAAAAATTTATGGCTTAGGGTCTCCACTTGAAAAAAGGGGAAATTATTGCTATGTTTGAGGTGTTCTTCTACTTTCAAACATGATAAGAAAACCCTATAATTTCTGGTATTTTTTTTAAGGTTAAGTTTTCCTTTTGGATTCCCATATTTTCAACTGGAATGATGGTTTGTAAAAGTGATTAGAATTTTAAGTTTAAACCTCTAAAAAAGAAAATGGAAAGAATGGGGACCTTTTGGGGTTACTATGAAACTTGGAAAAAAAATGAATGAATGTCATGAAAGACATTTCAAAATTATTGTAAAAAAGTAATTCTTTAATCCGTGAAAACCATGCATGAGTGTAGCCCCAAGAGTTTGGTTAAATCTTTTTAATACAAATGGTCATTCATTCTTCTAACCTCAAGGCTGAGAAGAAATGAATGGGAGAAAGAAATAAATGAATTAGAAAAAGGAAAATACGGAGAAAAGAAGAAATGAACGAATGAACGAGAGAAATAAATGAACGAGAGAGGAAGATAAGATGAATTGATAACCCAAAAAGCTTTCTCATTAGTTAATAGATGATAATCCATTTTTTTTATAATTAAAAATTAACTAGTATTTGCATTGAGAGGTGCAAAAAAACATCGAAAGGGTAAAAATATTTAGTCTTTCCGTAACTGAACCTTTCTGACTTACCTTGGGAGAGAGGGGCAGGGAGAGAGAGTGGAGAATCTATTTTGATCTAGATTTATTAAGTATCAACAAAATCCATAAATAATTTAAATTTAAATCTTTAAATACTTCAATGATACATATTTAAATACTTGAACTATAAATAATTAAGATAAATTTAATTTGTAATGTGCATATTAATATTTTCACTTGAAATGTTATTATTAAAATAAAATACTATTAATTAAAATAAAAATCAATATATCTCAATGAAAAACAGGTCTTAATTAAAACATATTTTAATAAAAATAAAAATATATAATATTTATGAGTATGTTAGATATAAAAATTGGATTTCTGTACTGTGTTGGGGAAGCCGATTTCCGCATCCCGGACCAGAAAGTGGAAAAGTTCAGAAATCCAGTTTAAAAATTCTAGGAGCCGATTTCCGAATCGGAAACCAGAAAGGCGTGAAAGTGCATAAACCTATTTCCTAAGTCAAGGAGCTGACTTTTCTAACTGGAAATCGAAAACCGGAAAGGCTTGAAAGTGCAGAAAGCCTTTTTCATAAGTCGAGGAGCTCACCTCCACAATACGAGCCAGAAGCTATTAAGCTGATTCTGAAATGCCGGTGGCACAATAGTGTTGCAGAACTGTGGAAAGGATAGCCAATTGAGGGAAATTTAAGGATTTTTTTCTTATATCATGTCTAGCTTTGCACTGCACTCTATTTTGGAATAATTCAGAGTATCTTTAGGTGAACTTCTAGGTTTTCTACTCTGAGAGTGTTTCCTTCAATTCCCAACGACCAGAAAGGAGTTTTGCACAAACATGTTCTGCCCTGCAGAATTTGCATAGAGCCTGGGATGAAATTTCTTAGGCAGCGTGAATGAGCGTTAGGTTAAAGATCATGGAATCAAGAAAAAATTAGTGGAAATTCATTTAAATTTATTTAGCAATGAATTTTTTTTTATAATGAAAACAAAATTATTAAGGTTTTTATTGAAATAATTTGCTCGCTTCCTGATTTTCGATATTTGAAATATCGGGAATCAGAAATCGGGAAGCCAACAAGTGAGCTCAACAAAAATTTGAGTCATCGGTTTTCGATATCGGAAATATTGGAAATCATAAATAACGGATACCCCAAATAACCCCAACAAAAACTTGAATTTCGGGTTTTCAATACCCGATAATAAAAAATCGAAAATAGGAAATCGACAATATTTAAGGCATACAAAATGGTGTGCTAAGTATAGACTTAGACTCAGGAAAGAGTTGGCATGACTAAAAGCACTGAAACATAAGGCATATTTTGCATTGGGTGATCTCCACTCATACAACCCAGGAAACGCTCTATTGTAAGCATAATTCCAAATTGAACAAGTTCAAGTCTAAAAGTTATTAACTCACCTACAAAATAAATGAATGAACTTAGAAATAAAATCAATCGCGAACTCATATCTTTGTTTTTATCAATTGATAACACAAAAAATCGCACAATATTCTCCTCAACAATTCAAGTTTGTTGATATCTCAACAAACTTTAATATTAAAAGATGTGAAATTTCATATATCATAAATCATATTTGTAAATTAAATTAATATCATAAGTTAATAATTTTACCTTCGCATTGGTATTTCTGTATTTCCACATCGAACATTAATATTAAAAGATGTGAAATTTCATATACCATAAATCATATTTGTAAATTAAATTAATATCATAAGTTAATAATTTTACCTCCACATTGGTATTTCTGTATTTCCGCATAGGCACTTTAGAAATAGGCTTAATAGCTTTTGAAACAGGTCTTACGCACTCTCACACTTTTTCGATTTCCTATTCAGATTGCGGAAATTGGCTCCTCCACTTGCAAAAGAGAGTTCCGCACTTTTTGGCAATTCGATTTCTGATTTCGAGTAATTAAAAATTGAATCGAACATTCATAGAGTGTTAATTGTAATTACAAAGTGAATCTAACATTCAGATATTTTCCCTATTTCTTCCGTATATTTCAATCTCTAGTTCCTACCATGACATGATTTACCCTCCTCTGTTTTGATATGAGGAAAAACCATAACAAACAAAATTCAACCAATAGCAAAGGATAGGTCTATACCCTACCTCAATACTACATAGATGCTATGCTTAAATGAAAAACTCGGAGCTGTGTCCTCCATGAGGAGCAACCTCCACTTGTAGGAATTTACAAGAACTACAATAAAATATGCAAAAAGCGTCTTCCAAGAAGAGGGCTTCTCTCTTTAAAAAGAAAGCTCTAATCTATTTACAATGATAATAAAAAATCATGGAGATAAAGGCTGATGACAAACCTGTAGAAGAATCGAAAGCAAGTCTCGTCTTGACAGGTGCCCAAATGCAATATGTTTTAATATTTATATAAATATATGGAAATAATATATATATATATATATATATATATATATATATTTGTAGGTTGTAGGTTGTACCTTTATTTTACCCATATATATATATATATATATATATATATATATATATTTGTAGGTTGTAGGTTGTACCTTTATTTTACCCATATATATATATATAACTATTTCTATTTAGAATTAAATTAATACATACTTTACTTTTATGTTCAAATTAATCATACTTTTTATTCTATGAAAAACGTTCATAGATTGTCTTCTGGAAGAAAGGTTTTGTTTTGTTGTTGTTGTTGTTTTTTTTTCCAGGTTAAAACTTGGCGACAAATTCTTAAAATTTACAGTACTGATACCCGATCTGTAACCCACTGATGTTCAGAGGAGATTGTGTGATATTTGCCAACTTTCAAAATGGTATAGAAGGAATTTAATTCTTATGATAGCGAGTGATAGTAACGATAGTCAATACGTGGGTGAAGATTTCAACTATGGGTGATTCCGAATTTGAAATCGGATATTTGTATCACACATAACAAAGATAAAGAAGAATAAAGTGAGCATCCTCATTGATAAAGTTTTATAGATTTCGTTTTTTTGTAAAAATATGTTTTGTATGTAATAAAGTGATATAGATTTCACTTTTGACATAAAGCGCTATTTTATATTTTAATAGTAATCCATGTGGAGTAGTTGAAATGGAAAGTTGTTATGATAATGGTTTGGAGTTAAATTTTAATTAAAAAGATTTTCTTAATAAAATTTATAAATATTATATAAAAATAAAATAAAATAATAATAAACCTTAAATTTTTTAGATAAACAAATAATTTGCAGAGTTAGTGAAAACCCAGTATTGTCCTTTGCCCCTTATTTTTTATAAATGTGATTGTCAAATTGTATCAAAGCATATTCTTCAATGATGTTAATAAATTAAAATTTTAAATTAAATTTAAAAATATTAATGAAAAATAATATAAATTAATAAATTTTAAAAATCATCAGTGAAAACCAAGTATTGTAGTCTTAATTCTTTACATAAATAAAATTGTTTACAAGAATATTCTTCAATGCTGGAAAAAAACAAATTAGTAGAGTTTAAAAATATCACATAAGCAATTATAGTTTGAAACCAGGACTGCGGCAATGCATACCCTACACGTAAATGTACCTTAAATAGTGTGAAGGAAGTCATGTATCCGGCCTAAAATAGGAGTCTGTATGTTCTTCCTGGCAAGATAGTGATGAAATTCCATTTTTGCCGTTGCTGTTGCAGAACTTGAGCACACAAACTAAAAATTATCACGCAAACAGAAAATGAGCCGAATATTCGTTCAGACAAGCATTAAATAATGTTGAAATCACAAATAATTTTCCGTGATTCAATTTTCTCAGCTTCTTGATCCACTGGATAGTGAATCCCTCAATTTCTCGGTAAACGTTGAAGCAAAAAGTGGCAAAATTAACAATTTAAATTATGTAGTGTTAATCTTTAAACAAAAACGGACAAAATTAAGTCCTAGATCTCTCGCAAAGTGATTATATTTAAAGAAAACCTGACAAAAAAAGTAGGTGGCAGAAACAAAATTTGCGTGAAGCTTCGTTGAAGTGATCGACTTACTATCATTACCCCAAACAACACACAGTGCACTGCCTCCAATGATGGATTGATTCTTTAGAATCATGTCGACAGGCAATGGCATATTTTTCTGTAGCAAAAAAGGATTCTTTCGACATAATTTTTGGTCAAAATTTCCTTGTGGAGGACATATGAGCTATACTGTATTCTCCATATAATTTGTATAACCGACTAAAATCACCATAGAATTGCTGGTTTCAAAATTTGAGTTTTTTTTATTAAAATTAAAATTAGAATTTGTAAACCTTTGAAATTTAAAAAATAAAAATAAATTATGATCATTTATATTAAGGTTCAAACACTCATTAAGTCCATATTGTCTATTTCAATGGAGAAATTGTTACCTGACTTATATCTTCCATATCAGACCACCATTTGAAATTTATTACATAATTAAATTTATTTCAATGGAGAAATTGTTGCTTATCTGTGAAGAAATTGTGATGTTTTCTGCCAATCAGTAGAGAGGACTGTGATTTGATTTCCATTTACATAAAAAGTGTTAGGTAAAAATGAAGTTCCATTGGGGAAAAACTGTTTTTCTTATGGAAACAAGATCCCATTGAGATTTAGTTGCATCTTTGTTGTGCCTTCAGTAGCAATTCCCCTTTCCTATAGAGACAATCTATGATCCCTCCTCTACGCAGAACATAAAATAAAATAAAAATAAAAAGAACAAAAAAACAAGAGCCAAGGAAATGTAAATCCTGCGATCACGGTCCATTGGAAAGTGGAAAGGTCTTTTTTCAGATCTCAAAGTCGGAAATCAGACTTGAATGAACTTTATTAAAATAAAAAATGATATTCTCGATATCTGAGATCCAAAATATCGGAAATCGGAGAAATGAATCAACATTATAAATAAAAAATCAATGTTTCCGGTTTCCGATATCCGAAATATGGAGAATCGAAAATCGAGAAGCCAACAAATTATTTCAACAAAAACGTGACTCTCCGGTTTCCGATATCCGAAATATAGGAAATCGAAAATCGGAAAGCTCGGTTTTTTTATTTATAATGTTGACTCATTTCTTTGATTTTAGGGTTGATTAAAGAAGGTTTAATAAAGTTACCATACTTTTGGCACTAGTGTTCAAGGGCTATTTCATGCTTTTAGTATTTTCTTCTCGCACCATATTCATAATTGTGTTGTTGTGGCTGGTTGCAAGAGCTTACTTTGTTGTTACAGTAACAGGAATTTTTCATATGCAAAAACAGTCTCATTTATTTATTTTTAACATATTTCAATTTGCATTATATATGTAATTTTACGACAATAAGCTCCTCAATATAATGAAATGTCCTTTGTTCAGAATCAACATAAGTAACAACATGTTGATACTGGTTGACCTCTAATGACTTATGTTGTCCTTTCCTTTATTGGTCAGGTGAAGCTCCTCCATCCTAATTTGATTGGTTCTTTTTATGCTAAATGAAAATGGCTACCAGTTATAGAAAATAGTCACATCAAACATTCTCTTATAATTAGTTTTCTACTTTGAGGGCACAATATTGAACTCCTCATCAGCACATGAAATGGGATTTTCTCTTTTAACACATTTCAATTTGCATTATATATGTAATTTTAAGACAATAAGCCCCTCTATCTTCTCATATAAACCGAGCTATTATATATATATTTAACCTGGAGAAAAAAATCCTTTATTCTTTTGAATAATCATGGACAACTCCTGAGGAGTGTACAATTCTGCCTTATGGATCAAGGCTTACACAAAAACATCGTTAAGGGTGTACATATCTGCCTTATGAGGCTTACAACAAAAAACAATGATGCACCCAAAGAGCTTGCATTTTTCATCATTGTGTTACAAAAAATCAATGCTGCACCAAAAGAGCTTGCACTTCATCATTATCTGTCTGGTTTTTTACATAAAAAACTGGTACTCTATTCCTTCATAGCAGAACGTGAAACAGGATGGAGTCACCTTCTTCAAGGATCTCGCCCTCGATTATCCCTGGTTGAATAGCTAAAGCTTGTTTTGATAGATTATCTGCTTCCGTGTTGTATTCCCTGTATACATGGTTGAACTTAAGAGATGCAAAGAAAGATTGCATCGTTCGGATTGCTCTCAACAGATTTTGTAAGTGAGGGGCTCAGATATTGTTTCTTTCTTGTGCCCAATCTATCACTATTTTAGAATCCCCATATATATTTAGCTTGGCAATTTGTTTGTCTTTAGCAATCTTTAGGGTGGCCCAAAGAGCCGTGAGCTCCGCTTTGCTATTGGTGGCTCAACCCATGCCCAGTTTGAATGATTTTTTTATTATTCTAAGATGTATATCACCCCACCTGCCCCACCAATGGAGGGTTCTCCCTGGATGGCGCCATTAAAGAAATCCCAGGGGGTACTTCTGTCAATAACTGGGGCTATTGCTGCTCTACATTTTCCAGCTTTGGGAACTGTTCTATGTTCCTGAACTTTCTGCAATAGCAGAGCTAAGGTGATGTTAATGGGAGTCCATGTGTTCTTGAAGATTGCTCTGTTACAGGCTTCCCAAATTGTAAAAAGCACAAGGAAAGCATTGAATTCGCATACCGCTTTGTTGTCCCACCATTGTTTGGTATTCTGCTCCCAAGAATATTCCATTCTGATCCCTCTGCCCTGACTGAGGGTTCTAACGACATCCATCCATACTTGACCTGCATAATTACAAGTATCGAATAAATGGGAAGTGAGTTCATCATCTTTTTTGCATAAAATGTAGATCCCTGGGCCTTGAAAGCCTCTTTTTCTTAGATTTTCCCACGTCAAAATTTTGTTATTAATTTTCAACCAGAATGTGAGAATGGTTTTTAATGGACTGTTGCACTCCCACATGCCCTTCCACCACCATGATTTCTCTCCATCAAATTATTCCATTATAGCAACTTCATACCCTTTTTTTGCTATGAAATCACTGTTTTCTGCATTTCTTGTCCATATGAGTTTATCCCGAGTGTCTTCATCCATACATACATAATTTGATTCTAGTAGTTTAATGTAACCTTGCCAACACTCAACTCCATCTCCTTCTAGTTGAAACTCAATGGCTACCTTCCATCTCGTTCTGCCTGTTTAATCTGGAAGCTGAACTTGAGCATCAACAAGTTTGTAGCATCTCTATTCACCAAGCTTGTTCAAGACCTATGGTGGTAGCCTATAATCCTCTCCTGCACCAACCCAAGGATCCAGGCCTAGCCTTATACTTCTTCCATTCCCAATTTCCCAGGCTATCCAAGTGCCAATAAGAGGAAATGCTAAGACCATGGATTTCCATCCTATAGAGCCATTTTTAAAGGATTTGTTAGGGCTTCTGATTATATATATATCATTGAGTTTTAAGTGGAATCGGAGTTACTTTAAAACAATCTCCTTCATTCTATGGTGAAAAGCATAAATTTGATTTGATATTTAAGGGTGTTTATTTCCATTTCCGTCGTGACATAAATAGTGGCTAATAATTCTTGAAAAGAATAACCTGTTTGATAGTTATGGAAAATATGGAATTCATTGTAATTGTTCGAGAAAAAGAAAATACAGTGAAATAACCCTAACAGAATTAGTTAAAGCTTAATAAAAATAAATCTCAATTTACAAAAACCCTCTTCTCTCTGAATCAACGTAAGTAACAACATGTTGATACTGGTTGACCTCTAAAGACTTCTGCTATCATTTCCTTTATTGGCGAGGTGAAGCCTCTCCATCCTGTATGTGGTTAAAGTTTTGCTTTGAATTGTCTCCAATTCATGATTTTTTTCTTCCATTTTCCAGCAAAAAAATGCTTCCACACGAATTCTTTTCCAGCAAATTAGCCAGTGCATACAGTTTATTCCTGCAGTATATTATGCAAAGTAAACAATCTATGCCGATTATCAAAGTTTTTATATTGCCGATTGTCGATTTTCTTATTTTCAATGAAACAGAGATTGCCTATTGAAATAATTTGTGGATTTATACTATCTTTATTTAAAAGAAAATCCACTTATTGTTGATTGTCGATTTTCCGATTTTCAAAGTTTTTGAAAGGGACCTTCATTATATAAGTTTTTTATATTGTGGATTGCCGATTTTCCTATTTTTAATGAAACAAAGATTGCCGATTGAAATAGTTTGTGGATTTTATATAAAATAAATAATTTATAAACTCTGGGGTCGTGCATTTCTACTTCAGTGTGAATCGCCCACAATGGGTCGTGCATGCAGAAATTGGGCATACCATCAATTTAATTATGTGATTAGAAAAATGTCCAGAGACCTTCATTATCTAAGTTTTTTTATAATTTTTTATATTGCACATTGCCGATTTTCTTATTTCCAATGAAACAGAGATTGCCGGTTGAAATAATTTGTGGATTTTCATATAAAATAAATAAATAAAGGACCTTCTTCGACCCGTGGAAGATCGTAACCTTGGTTTTATCCAAATTGACCGTCAATTGTCAAAGGGCACAGAAAAGGACCAATCCATCTCATTGTCTTTGCAAGCCCTCGGGGATGAATCCAAGAGGATCATATCATTGGCCAAAAGTATAATAGAAATTACAACCTGATGAAGAAGGAAATGAAGAGCGTGTCGAAAATTCCAAGGATAGACTTAAATATGCATAATTGCAACTAGGAGGGTGTCATAAATTTCAATGTCTGTTGTAGAGGGTTATTTACTTTTTGGGGGATTTTGGTTTGGTAAATCAATTGCTGCATGCGGTTATTTATACCGTTGATGGTTGGTTTCATATTCTTTTTAAGAGTATTTATTATTATTAAGATGAAAGGTTAATACTGTCGTCTTGCAAACAAAAGACTGCATCTTATCTATAAGATCACAGTTGTATCTAAATTTTTGTCCATAGATAGGTGACTATTTTCTATGGCTCCATCTCTAAATCTTTTGCTTTTTCCAATGTTGAATTTGCATTTTTGGCTATAGGTTTCAATAAAATTATTTGTGATATGTTTTTCTAATTATAAATCTAGATGGTGCATTGTTAGTTTTGCATTTCCTTATTTGAATGTCGAAAGTGAAGTCTCCTACTCTAATGCAATTTAGAGAATATTATTCATTTTCGTGACAATAATATAGAAAAGCGTTATAAAAATTAAAGAAAAATAAAAGCGTTATAAAAAGTAAAAATAACATAGGAAGTTAATTATTGAATTATAAATTATGGCCTAATATATTGTCTGCATTGGAGTCCATTTAAAATGACCCTTCTTTGGGATTTGTGGACATTACATTAAAATGAACATTTCACAAGACAGATTTTCTAAAAGTTTTTTAATTAATAAAATGAATAAATTAAAAATTATATATTAATACATTTGATTTAATAAAAAAAGAAAGAAAGAAAATAAATCAGAGACAGTAGATTGGCATTAACGTTTTATAATTTCAACAAAGTATTCCACCCTGATGATTTTGTATTGTACAAAACTGTTTGCGTAGGTTTACAAAAAATGAAAAGGATTGTCGGGTGAGTTTTGTTTGGAGTTTCTAAGTGTGAGGTAAGAATACAATTATGTAACTCTTCGGTTTTCAATTTGTAGAAAGGTTTTATAAATATTCTTACTTATATACTTCTCTTGCTTATTGTAGGTGAGGGAATACCGTCCGTACAACGACAGTTTGGTTTGGGTTCCTATTCATGGGACGAATTCAGACTTGTTGCGCCCTTGGAAATTTTAACGGAAGGTCTCACGGAAATTTTGTTTGAGTCTATTTTCTATTTCCAATTTCCGATTATATTGAATCATATTGACTATTTTAATATATATACATTATTCTGCTAAAACAAATATTGAACCATGATAACTTTCCAATCTCGAATTTGCCAAGTCCAAAAAGGGAAGTGTGGAAATGGAAAAGGTTTCGAAAGTTTAGGAGCCGATTTCTGAAACTCGAATCGGAAATTGGAAGTGGGAAGTCCAACGTAAAAAAACAAATTCTAGGTCTACATAACAGGTTACAAGAGAAACACATATACAACATCGTGCACATACACCATTAACAGTTGATGCAAGAGGCCATCCTTGCATCTCCAATATTTAAAAACACAGAGAGAAAATCTGCAAAAGAAGCAACCACAGACACACAAAACCCTCTTCAAGTTTGAAAGTTTGACCAAGGCAACTTCTGAGAGCATATATTCTAGAATTTACGCTCTGAAGGATTTATGAATCGTCATCTCATACTGATATGGACGATCCAGGAGAGTGGTATTAAAGGTAACCAGGTGTAAAAGATGACAGAAGATAATGTAATTCATTTTTTACATTAGCCATGAATTTGTTTTTAAATATTTTTTGGTTTTACTTTATATAGTTTTATATTCATGTGCATGTTCCAAAAGAAACTACATGTGTTCTACCATCTGTGCGGTGAGAGTATCTCAGTTATTGAAGTACACTAATATGAACTATCGTCTGTGGGAGCAGTATAAGCGTTCACCAAATCGCCCTGATTCGCCGGAATCCGGCAGAGAATATTTTGCTGAAACAACGATTTTGACGTTTTAAATTACAATTTGGGTAATCTGGATCGTTTTGAAATAGGCCATTTCGTATAGATCAACTAAATCTATTCGCAGGAATTTTTTAATTGAAAAAATAACACTTTCCGTTAACAATCTAGACCGGTTTCTATACAAAATTCACCGTCAAAGCAGGGCGATTTGGTGAACGTTTATCCTACGCGCCGTCGGTGTGGTGAGAGTATCTCAGTTATTGAAGTACAATAATATGAACAACTTTCTAGGTCAGCATGACGGGATTGCAACTATCCAACTATCATTTTTCCTGAGTGTTATTACATACTATTTTAACTTTATATGTATTGTTTTGGTAAAACAAGTTAGATGCTTTACAGTCTGTATGGGGAGTTGTTCGCATGTGTATGTAATTGTGTGTATGTTTGGATATATATTAATTTTTTTGTGTTATTATATAAATTCTTTGTAACTTTATATGTATGGGAGAAGTTGGATGCTTTACAACCTTAATAGTTAATTGTTTGCATCCTTCCGTAATTGTGTGTATGTTTGGATATATATTAATTTTTTTGTGTTATTATATAAATTCTTTGTAACTTTATATGTATGGGAGAAGTTGGATGCTTTACAACCTTAATAGTTAATTGTTTGCATCCTTCCGTAATTGTGTGTATTATATAAATTTTGTATAACTTTATAGCTATGGGTTGTGCTAGATGCTTTACAGCCTTAGTGGTGAATTGTTTGCATGCTTATGTAATTGTGTGTATTTATAGATGTATATGTTAATAAATTACAACTATCATTTCTCTTTAGTGCTTTGTACGCTTAATAATGATCATTTCTCTTTAGTGCCTTATAAGCTTAATAATTATATTGGTTTGTGTCAAAAGAAGTTAGATGCACTATAAGCTCTGTGAGTGTTTTTCTTATATAAATATGTAATTGTGTATATTTGTGAATTATATATGTGTGATTTCATAGGTTATATGCTATGCTTAGAAAAATCAAGGTACTCTTAGTGTTGTTAAGTACTTTAAAAATGGCATGTTCATCCTTCGAAGAAACCTTTTCAACTAAAGCTATCATAATATCATTAAATTGATCCCAGATCACAAACCAAGACTGCAACATAACCACTAACCTAGTGTATGCTTAATACTCAAAGAAATATAAACACTTCTATCTCTATACATGAATTCAAGATCTATTAACCATAATATCATTAAATCCAAGGTTACAAACCAAGACTGCAACATAACCACTCACCTTTTTGTAAATGGTGGATGCTTTGTCCTGAAAGAAATATAAACACTTCTATTTATATATGAATCCAAGATGTATTAACCACTCAGGGGTATCTATCTATATGTAAAAATTCGAGATCTATTACCTTCCACTAGGGAGGCTTTTAATTTCATTAGGTGTTGATATATTCGAGAGTATACTTTTTCAAAATTTTAATTCTGTGAATGTGGATGTTCTCACGGAGGATTAAGTTTTTCATATGGTTGGAGAGACTGAGCTCTGTTTAAGCAGCCATCAAAATCCTTTTGATAAATCCCTATCATTTTGACAAGTATCTTGCTCATGCTTTATTCTTCTTTCTAGAGACATGTAAAATTCTCACTCTGAAATCATGTGCTTGTTTGCTATCACATTTGGATCGAAGCATATTGCTAATAAATATTTGTTAATACACATGAAAAAATAGTTGTTAATACGGCTAAAAGGAATAATGTTTCGCTAGTAATCATGAAGCTCAACCCTAGATTGTCGTGGAGTTATATGTAAAGGTGATTGGGTATCTACGGATTCGACCATTTACATTAATTAGATAAAGTTTAGTGCTCCATTAATGCATTCTCCTTCCTATATACCCAATCAGGCAGAGGAAGATTCTGAGAAGGCAGGCATCGCAAGTTCGAATCCCGTCCCATTCACGTCTCCCATTTGAGTTCTTTGTCTTCGAAATCTACATTGCAGGTTTGATTCTTTCCCTCCCGAAGATCAATTCTTCCCTTCTTTCGCCAGGGATGTCGCCAATTTGAATCTAGAGATCCCAAAGCTTGGATTTTAGTTTTCCTACTTTGAATTCGTATCGCGTGTTCGAATCTCATTAGCGGATTCAGAGCTCCTAGATCATATTTCTAGGACTATTTCAATAATAATTCATTATCGGATATAAAAATAAAGAATCGCAAGTGAATTTCGAAATAAATAAGAAATTGAAAATAAGCCCGAAATTGAAATCGGAAATTGAAAATAAATCAGAAATTGAAAATAAATCGGAAATTGAAAATAAGAAATTGGCAATCTCGGGGCGTTCTCTATGGAAACAATAAATCCAAAATCGGAGAGAAAATGCAGGCTATTGCAGGAAGCAAAATTTTCTCATCTCTGGAGGGGCGCAACCGGGTTCAGGGACAGAGAATGTTTTGTATATTAATTGAAATTCGGTTTTTCTGCTTCGAATTTTGTATCGCGTGTTCGAATATCAAATTGAATAGATTTAAATGAATAAATTTACTTTATTTAAAAAAAAGAAAATTAAAAGGATTAGTAAAGAAAAATTAAAAAAATGTAACTAAAATTATTTTATTAAAAATAAAATTATATATATATATAGAATTGATTAGAAAAAGAAGGAATTGGAAAGAAAAGAGCACATTCTATAACATCTTAAACTGTAAGAAAAAGGGGAAGCTTGATCTCAATTAAAATGAAGAAAACTAGCACTTGAGAAGAATAAAAAACAGGGGAGAAAGAAGGTAAAAACAAGGGGTGTCATTTTTTGATAGAAAGATGATGGATAAGCGGTTTCAAAGATTGGCTTAGTTTGTATCCATTCTCATGATTAAGATTATTGGGGAGTTTTTCGATTTCAAGGGGTTCTTTTAATAAGGAGTACTGAGCGATGGAAGCAAGTACCTTAGTTTCATCAAGAATGTTCTGTTATAACGGATATTTTAAAATGGTTATAATTGATATCGACTGTATACTCTTTGATTCTAGTTTAGACAAACCTTCTGGTTTGTCCATTTACTTTTTGATGGACATTGTGAAATTATTTACAAATACAAATGGTATGTGGTATAAATGTTATGTTAAGAAGAAAGGAATTGACACATACTTTAAGGGAAGGGAAACTACAAATTATTACTAAACGTAAGTATTAGAAAGAGCGCTTTGAAAATTCTTTTAAATTCCTTAGGTGTTGAGACAAAGAGATCTTTCGAGGGGTATCTTTCGAGGGGTATCAACATGGAACATGGGATACCTTTTATGGTGGAAGGTTTGATTTCCCTAAAATAACATGATTAATGAAATTGGATTTCCCTGAAGTAACATGATTTATGAAATTCATAATTTGTGTGCTCTGATGATTGATAATATGGATGGCATTATCTTTTGTTCAATGCACATGCTATAATAAGTGTGCCAAAGTGAATATTTTGGCTAAGGGTGCTATGCGTGTTCAATTTCATCATAGGCTCAATGATATGCATACTATATTGTCATGATGTTAATGTGTGATCATTTCTTCTTAAGCTAGTTTAATGTTATGCATATTTCATTGTCATAATGTTTAGGATGATTGACACGGTTAATAAAATTTTATGTTTAAGTTGATTGATATGGTTTATGAAATTTTTAGTGATTGTATTATATGATGATCGGTTGGAGATAGAGTTATGTTGTATTTAAAAAAAAATTAATTAGCTTAGTGTTATGCATATCTATAAATATGTAATGCTATGCATATTGCATATTTATAAATATAAATCTTAATGGGTTGTCTATATATTTCATTACATTTTGAGATTTTAGACATGCATATTCATAAATGTAAGAGTCTTGATTTTAGCTTACCATTATTGTTTGTTAATTGAAACATTCACCGAGTTAAGTAAGTTGGGATTTGAATGAGTTTAAAATTTAATATTTGTGATGTTATTATTATTACAAGTGGAGGGATATCCTACTAATTATGTAAAAACAAGATTAAAATTAATTTCATCCAAATTAAAATTTTAAATTTTCATAATACATGAAATAAGTTGTAATAAAACTAAGTAACAATGAATTGATAAATATTATAATGATAGGTTTCTTTTCGATTTGAAATCTTCAATGTTGGTGAGATTAGTTTACTTAGGTAAAGTTAATAACATTGATTATATGCATTTATAGTCAACTATAATCATCCTTAATTGTTATTAATCAGTGGGTCAATAGTGTCTTTCATAATCAACCATGTCAAACATAGTCAATTATCATTATTAGATTAGGGTTTAGTTAGCGACAAGAGACTTACCCAATCAATAGAATCAAGCATTGATATATTTGATACATCAATATGAGTACCTAGAGTCAACCATATGTACTAGAGGTCATTAGGTTAGGGGTTAGTGGTCAATAAGTGGGGTAGTATCAATCATGGATAACTATATGTAATCATGGTCAACCACAGTTATTGGTTTAGGGGTTAGTAGCCAATAAGTTAGTAACACCAACAACTAACATATTAGGGCTATATTAATCATGAATGAACATAACCAACCATAGTGAACCACATTTGTTCACGGTCTTTAGGTTATAATTTAGTAGCTAGTTAGTGAGATAGAATCAATAATAATCAACCATGGTCGGCCATATTCAACCATTGTCATTGGTTTAGGGATTAAAGGTTTAGTGGTTAGTGGGTTAGCAACATTTGACAACCACTGACATATTAGGGCTACGTTGGAACATGCACACCTATAGTCAACAATAGTTAGACATAGTCAACCATATTTATTGGTGGTCATAAGGTTGGGGTGTTAATGGTTACTTAGTGTAGCATTTCCAACCATGGATAACTATATGCTTTGACATATTAAGGCTACATTAAATTCTTGACACCTACAATCAACCATAGATACCATATTTGTTAGTGGTAATAATGTGAGGGTTTGGTGTTCAATTAATGGGGGTATCATCAAGCATGATAAACCATCATTACTTGGTTAGGGATTATGTAATATCACCATTTAAATAATTGCAGAGCAGGACAATTCCATCACCCTACTAGCTCCGTAGGTTGGATGGATACATTTGGGATTTTAATAAGGGAGCTAATAAATGATGTTCAAACATTAGAATGGGATAAATATTCAATAATGTAGCTTATTAAATAAATATAAGATAAAATTGAAGTGGAAATAGAGCATGGAGACACATGGAGACTATGAGGCCCACACAAGCTCAAAATTTTGTGCCACATGGAATCCTCCTCTTGCAATTTTGAATCCATAGGAAGTATAAAGGTTATTGAATGAGCTAGAAGGCTAATACACTTGGCCATATGCATCATAGGTTGAATTTGGGAGGAAATGTAACTTACATGGGAAATGAAGAGTCATTTTGGAGCTAGTGAGACACTTGGACTAGATTCCCTAGCTCTATGAAAACAATGATGAAGATGCTATTACACCTATGACAAAAATCAACTCTGAAGGATGACATCTGACATATCTGACATGTCAGATCGAAATAGAGCATCCAAGAGAGCTCTCATGTGAGTTGAGGAAGCTCAATGGGCTCCAACTCGAATTTGGGGAAGGTGGAAAGCTAGGAAAGGGAGGACACATGGCAAATCATGAGCACACACCCTAATTCGAATTGGATTGATTTTGTGGATGGATTGGTAACCTTAGAAGGGTAAGGAAATTTATAAAATACAGGAATCAACTGAGACAATGGCTTTTGATCATTTGAGAAATTGTCATTTGTGAATTTTGAGAGCTAGTGGATGACTAGTTTTCTTGCCTTAGCCAATTTCGAGGGTGAAATATTCCCATTCAAGTTGGTGTTTGGAGATGCCAATTAGTTATTTCATGGATATTTAATGGAGTCTTATTTGCAAGTGTAAGTTACATGGAAGCATGTGGATTCCTCTATTGCAGCACCTTCTCTCCACCATTTCCAGTTTTCTTTGCATATTCATGCTCATGGAGGGATTGCGCCTTGGGTGAGCTCTTGTACTCTTTGGAGATCTCTTCCTGATATATTTATGATTGTAATAAGTTAAATATACTCTATTATTCATTATAATTACCCAATATTTGTATGTCAAAATGACTTTTAATGAGCAAGCAATGACCATTTCCACTCTATTTTGATATATGCCATGGCAATGTTTATTATTTCGAATGGAGGAATGTATCTCTGATAAATGTATAATTAATGGACTATAATTAATGTTTATTTCAAGTCTCATTTTCATTACTTAAGCATTAGAATCCATTTTACTCATTTTTATTGCATTGGGAGAAGATTTGGTGCATTTTTCCCAAGGGTCAAAATTGTGATTTGGGAGATGTTTTGGAAAGAGTCATAACAGCCTATATAAACTGAACCATGATGCATATGAGACTTAAAAAATTTCCCTTACACATCCCCTACCTCTGTTAAGAAATTCGAGTGACTTTGGGACCATTTGAGAAGCCATTTCCACCAATTACCCAGGGGGAATTAGAGCCCCAATTTGCTAGTAAAGACTCCTACTTTGAACAGAACATTAAAAAAGTTTGTAGAAGTAATTGGGGGGTCATAAAACATCCCTGAACATAATATTTAAGTTATAATATCAGTCATATAAATTCTGAGAAAATTTGGGAGCATTGGGTCAATTTGGAGGTCTAGACATCAAAACTAGTTAAGGTCGAAATTGGGGAAAAAGTGAAAAAATTGGTCATTTAATAAAATTTCAAAAGGGGACATTACAAGTGGTATAATAGCATGGTATTGGCACCTTATGGTATTAACAAGGAGTCGAATCAATCAGCCACCACCCTTATATCCTAAAGTTGAAAGTGTTTTTGTTGAAGAATAAGAAGTAGTAGAAGAAGAGGTACATTCTGCTGAAACTATGACTAGCGAGGGGAAGGAATACACTGATCAGGGAAAGGTGGAATATATTAAAATCATACAACTCTCTTTGATGACATAACCAAGAACATGAACCAACATCTTATGAAAGGATTCGAATTGTTGGTTAGCCAATTTGGAAGCAAATTAGGAGTAATGGGAGATAACAGTAGTTCACAATCAAAAGAAAAGAAGACAATGGGTGAGCATATTTTTTCAAGAACAGGACTCCATAATAGACCCCACGGATTTCAGATCACACCAAGGCCTACTGCACCTAAATTTATTGTACCCAAAGAAGAGCCTAACATTAAACTTGAACCAACTACAATGGAAAAAGAATGGGATAAATTGGATGAAGATTGTAAAAGAAGTATACCATTTGATAAGTACTTTCTTGCTGCAAACAAACTCAAAAAGAAGGAAGGTAATAAGTCTCTATACAAAAACAAATACTTAATTGTGCCATTAGTAAAGTTCCACTTCCTACTTTTGATGGTTCCTCTCAAAGTTCTGCTAACACTTGGGTGCAAAAATTAGATGTGTATTTTCAGCTGAATCCATCGGTGGAAAAAGATGCCTTAAAAATGGCCATATTGCACTTGGAAGGAGATGCCAATGAATGGTGGTTCCATGGCCTGAAGAATTTGGGTCATTATCAGGTTAACACATATGGATAATTTATTGACAGGGTACTAGAGATATTTGAGCAAAAAGATCCTGAATTGTCTTTCAAAGAACTAGCACAATTGAAGCAAGTTGGGACCCCGATTGATTATATGATGGAATTTCAAAAATTATCAGTCAAGGTGGCTGATGTGTCTATGGGAAGGTTAGTATTTCTGTTCATTGAAGGTTTGGATGAATGGTTAGTCAAATCCCACAAGCCCACTACATTACAAGATGCAATGAACTTGACTAGAGATATCCAAAATGTGCTTCCTAGAACAAGATTTCCTCCCAAGCCTAACTTCGAATTTGAAAAGAAACCTTGGAAAAAAGATGCACCTGATAAGAAGCCTTGGCAAAGAGATTCATCTGAAAATAATAATAAATAAGGACTAAACATGGATGAACTTAGAAGAAAAAAATTGTGCTTCACATGCTTTCAACCATGGACACCGGGGCATAAATGTACTAAGGGAAAGGCTCAATACATAGAAGTATTTTCTGATAATGATGGGTATGAAGGGGGTATGGAGAAAGGAGGACACATTTTAGATCAAGAGGAGGCATATGAGACAACAATTAAAGAATAAGGACAAGAAGAAACTCACCCTTCACTGGACAAAGCAAGAATGGCAGTACTTTCAGCAGTGCCTCACTATCACACTATTCGATGCAAGGGTGTGGTACTAGGACAAAGAGATTCAGTTTTGGTAGATGGAGGAGCCACACATAAATTCATTGATGCATATATGGTGGAGAAAAGGAAGATACAAATTGAACCATTCAATGGCTTCACAGTTATCATTCCCGATCACAGCACAATGCAATGCAAAACATGGGTTCCAAAGCTGCAAGTCACCGTAGGTAACTATAATTTTGTTGATAGTTTTTATGTTGTTAATGTTGCTGATACTAATGTGGTTTTTAGGAGTGCAATGGTTGTATTCTATAGGGGAACATACAGTAAACTACCAAATTCCTAAGATGAAATTTCAAGATTCGAAAGGTGTACTAAGGGTTGTAAGAGGGAAACACACTTACCCAAACCAAGTAATGACTAGCAATAGTATGAGATTTATAGTGAGACATGAGGAAACATAATGGGATGCTAAATGTCATATCACATCTCCCAAGACAAACATAAATGTTGTTGGTGAGTTGGTTCTTTCTCCTACATCCTACACTTCATAGTTTTGTAGCAGTCATCCTAATTAAGTAGGGGTGAAAGGTTCTTTTTTTATGGTGCCACATGAAGAGTATAAAATTTCTATCTCTCCTTTTGATGATGACATGATTAGAGAGACATATTATTTACATTTGCAGCAGCATCCATTGCCACATTATGATGATACACATCCACATGGATGCACCTATGGTATTCCCTTGAGTCACTTGGAGACTCATGATTTTCATTGCTCCTTGCCTAGTCCATTTGATGTTGGGGGAACTTCATCCCACACTTGGGTGAAGATATATATGATCGAAGGAAATTATTGTTGGCAGCAACATACTCTGTTATTCCATGATGATATACATATTCATGAATGTATTGATGAGACTTCTTTGAGCCACTTGAAGTCTCCATGTTTTATTTGCTTCTTATTTGGTTTAGATTTTGGTGGAGGTTCTTCATTCACTTCTTGGATGAAAGAACACATGGCTGATTATATTGATGCACATTATATACTTTGGGAGCAGAATTATGAGACATGGGATCCTCAACTATGTCATTGGGGCAGATATGATATAATACTTCATGCTTGTGTGTATGGGCTACATGGTGATCTATTTACTTGGAGGTATAAGCACTTTCATGATTCTTTGATGAGGTACCTTCTTGAAGTACATTTGTATGATTTTGTTATGTACTTTCATGATCTATATTTTGTACTCATGATGTTTTGAAGGGTGCAATACCAGAAATGGGAACCTAGAATTGCTTGGTTTCATCTCACTAGGAGTAGCAATTTGGTTATTGGGTTGAGAAAGTAAACCAACCTTCAGTTATTTGAGTTCATCTTTGCTGAGCAGTGTTCCAATTTCCTATTGGGGAGACTTTTTAAGAGATGGATTCAAATTTCACATGCTTGGTTTTCATGGCATTTCATCATAAACATTTCACACCATGCATGTATCAAGATCATATGGGACCTTGGGATCATTTTTTGTCTCATTGGTTTCAATTGTGGGGGCAACAAGCAACATTTGAGATTTATTCATCACTTGAGAAGATGACTGTAATAAGAGTAGTCTGGCATACAAATTTGAAATTTCTTTAGGACAAACAATATTGGGTGGGGAGGACTGTAATATCCCCATTTAAATAATTGCATAGCAAGACAATTCCATCACCCTACTAGCTCCCTAGGTTGGATGGATACATTTGGAATTTTAAGAAGGGAGCTAATAAATGATGTACAGACATTAGAATGGGATACATATTTAATAATGTAGTTTATTAAATAAATACAAGAGAAAATTGAAGTGGCAATGGAGCATGGAGACTATGAGGCCCACACAAGCTAGAAATTTTGTGCCACATGGCATCCTCCTCTTGCAATTTAGAATCCATGGGAAGTCTAAAGGTTCATGGATGATTTAGAAGGATAATACACTTGTCCATATGCATCATAGGTTGAATTTTGGAGAAAATGTAACTTACATGGGAAATCAAGAGTCATTTTGGAGCTGGTGAGATACTTGGACTAGATTCTCTAGCTCTATGAAAACAATGATGAAGATGCTATGATACCTATGAGACAAATCAGGTCTGAAGGCTGAAATTAGACATATTTGACATGTTAGGTCGAAATAGAGCATCCAAGAGATCTCTCATGTAAGTTGAGAAAGCTCAACGGTCTCCAACTCAAATTTGGGGAAGGTGGAAGGCTGGGAAAGGGAGGACACATGGCAAATCATGAGCAAACACCCTAATTCGAATTGGATTGAGTTTTTGGATGGATTGGTAACCTTAGAATGGTAAGGTTGTTTACAACATATAGGAAGCAACCAAGAGAATGGATTTTGAGAATTTGATAAATTGTCATTTGTGAATTGTGAGAGCTAGTGGATGATTAGTTTTCTTGTCTTAGCCAATTTCGAGGGCGAAAGATTCCCATACAAGTTGGTGTTTGGAGAGGCCACTCAGGTATTTCATGGAGCTTTAATGGAGTCTTATTTGCAGGTGTAATATATAGGGTAGCATGTGGATTCTTCTATTGCAGCACCTTCTCCCCACCATTTCCAGTTTTATTTGCATATTAATGCTCATGGAGGGATTGCGCCTTAGGTGAGCTCTTGTACTCTTTGGGAGAGACATTGATGATATATTTATGATTGTAATCCATTAAATATGATCTGTTATTCCTTCTCAGAAATTTTCAAGTCGAAATACCCAAGAGTTGTATGTCAAAATGACTTTTAATGAGCAAACAATGACTATTTCCACTCTATTTTGATATATGTGTTGGCTGCTATGGGCAGACCCGGGTTAACTATGTTCAACCAACAACACCCCTAGATCACCGGCCCTTTTGGAAATATACCGCAAAGCGGCCTGAAGTCTCACCCGAAGTGACTCTAATGGGTTGGCCAAGGACTCAAGTGTCTTGGACCGGGTTCTGTGGTAATCCCACTGGTGGCTCGCAGCTCTCCTAGCTGCAAGGTCCCTCCTCTGCGCGTCGCGCAATCTCATGCTCGCGTCGCGCGATTTCCTTGTCTCGCAGCTCTCATAACCGCAGGATATCCCCTTATACCACCGCGCGATCCTTTCCTGCGACGCGCACTTCCTTCCTCCCGCGATATCTCCAACCTTATCACATCGCCGCGCACCGTACGACACACAACTTCCTACTCACGCTAAGCCCTCAACCTGCGGTATCATGCACCGCATCTCCTCTGCCGGTGTGATATCACCTCTCTGTGATATCCTACCTCCGCGGTTCAGCGCACTTAGCAAGGCTCGTGTCGACGTGCGAGACTTAACATACAAGGCTATTCAATACTGCAATAGAGACTGTCTTGCACAAAGCATAAACGAACCGCATACGGCATGCCAAAGACTTTAACTTATGTTTATCCTTCTATATTTGCTGTGAACTAATTAACACATTCATTCATCAACTGTAAACCACAATCTTGTGCAAAATAATACATAACAGTAAGCAAATACAATCACAAGCATTCGACACAAAACACGCAGGTTTTA